>JAGHQL010000262.1:0-24160 GCA_020080175.1 Glutinoglossum americanum | reverse complement strand
CCCCCATTATCCCCACACGAACGCATAACACCGCACGAATACCTCTCCCGCCAAAACTCCCCACACGTCTTGATCGACACCCGACCCACGCCGCACTTCGCGATCCACTCCCTCCCAGGCAGCGTCAACATCCCCATCTCCTCTTTCCTCAAACGGAATGCGTCGACGCCAACGTCCCCCGCCGACCTCGGCGTCCCTCAAGACGACGGCAACAACAGCAACCCCATCTACGTGGTGTGCCAACAAGGGAACGACTCCCAGATCGCCGTTCGAGCCCTCAAAGCCGCTGGTTTGGACGACGGGGGGAAGCGGTTCGTGGGGGACATTCGCGGTGGACTGCGGGCTTGGAGGGAAGAAGTCGACGCGTCGTGGCCGGACTACTAATAAAAAAAAAAAAAAACCAAGCTTCACGGGGAATCTTTCTTGTTTAATAGTAATACATGAACTCAAACTTTTTTTTTTTTCCCTCATCCAAACACCAATCCAAACACCAATCCCTTAACCCACAACCCATAACTCGAAGAAACGCCAACCCACAATCCATAACCCATGAACCATACTCTCAAAAAGCCAAACCAAAACACCACCCATTCCAGACCAGAGCAAAATAGAGCAGGCAGCACGACCATCCCAAAAGCAAACACCCCAAATCCCACTCAACAACACCCAAGCACCCTCACAAACTCCTCCACGCTCAACCCCTCGCAAACCGCCGGATCCATCGCGACAGGCAAGACATCCGTCAACCCAACCGTACCCGCCTCCACCACCCCCGCCACCGCCGGCGGCGGCGGCGTCACCGGCGGCAGCGCCAGCGGCGGCGACAGCGCCATAGCGACGAGCAGCTCGCGGCCATCCCGCCGCTCCCGCCCCTGCTCCGGCTCCCCCCCAAAATCGCACCACTCCAGCTCCAGCTCCAGCTCCACCTCCTCCTCCTCGCCATCCACGCCCAGCATCGGCGGCATCGGCGGCGCCGCCGCGACAGCGGCCGCGAGGGCGCGCGCGTAGTCGGGCTGGCCGGGGGCCGGGGCGGGCTCGGCGAGGGCGGCGTCCTCGAGCCAGGCGGACCACTCGGCCTCGGTGGCGGGGAGGTGGTGCTGGTGGTGGTGGTGTAGCAGCAGCTGCTGGAGTTCCAAAGCCGCGTCGTCCTCGTCCCGCATGTCCGTGCCCGCGTCTCCGCCGCCGCGCTGGGGCTCGTCCTCGGCGGCCTGCTGCTGCTGCTGCGCAAACTCCCCAAACGTCCCCGCGTACCCCGCGTCGACGTGGTGCGCCCACTCGCCCAGCAGGGCGTCCAGGGCTAGGTACCGGGCGTCCTGGGCGCGGGAGCGCGCCTGGCGGCGCGGTCGTCGTCTGGGGGACGGTGGTGGTGGTGGTGGGTTGGGGGCTGTTGGTCTGGGGGGGGATGGGCTGGCGCCGAGCGAGTGGGAGGGGGAGGGGGTGCCGTCGTCGCCGTAGTCTTGCTCGAATTGTGGGGGGGCGCTGGGGCCGGGGACGGGGACGAGAGGGTATCGGGGGGCCGGCTCGCGGTGGCGGCTCCCGTAGTCTTGCCCGGGGAGGGGCACGGGGTAGTTGGGCGTCGCCGCCTGGCCGGGGAGGGCGTAGAGGGTGACCGCCTGCCCTTGATGGCGGTTGTCGTACAGGGCCTGGGTGTAGTTGGGCACTACGCCCAGGCCAGCGAAGATTTGAGGGGCCATCTTGAGGTGATGGCTATTGTCGTACCCCAATTGCTGGGGGGGCCCTTGAGGGTAGGGCATCCCACCCGGGCCGGAGACGGTTCGAAACCCCCCCTCGGAATTGTTGTACCCGAGTTGAGGAGCGATGGGTGTGGCGGCGGTAGGGTCGGTGGTGAGAATGGTGGTGGTGATAGCGGTGATGGCGGTGGTCGTTCCGGCACCACCCTGGGCACACCCCGGTGCTGTGGGAGTACCCGGGGCTCCGCGGTCGCCCCATATCTGGAACCTGATCGGCTTGCGGTAATCGCAGACCAAGTCCCTTCTGACGCAGTGGCCGCAACTGGGTTTGACCTCGTCGCATTTGACCTTGCGGCCTCTGCAACTTCTGAGGCAGATAGACACACGTTAGCTTTTGCTCCTCTGCTACTCAATGGGTTCGATGGCAAGACTAGATGGGGAAATATGGAAAGCGAGCAGGAGTACTAACTGGCACCCGTCGCGGCTGCGAGTCTTCTTTTCCTCGCCGTTGTTGTCCTTCTGAGTCTTGCTCACCCTGTACTCAGAGGGGGAGGAAGACGAAGGAGGCGAGGAGGCGGGGGAGGAAGAGGAAGCGGAAGAGGAAGAGGAAGAGGAAGAGACGGAGGAAGCAGAAGAGGAAGACATTTTCGACGTTTCTGATGATAGTCAGGCGTTGAAAGTGCTTCGAACAGATAGTAGAAGAAGGAAGAAACGGGAAGCAAAAGACGCAGGACCAGCAGAGGGTTTAAGTACCCTCCAGGGCCCGCAATTGTTGGGAGCTGGGGCTTTGGGAAACCGGCCTAGGAAAGCTCACCACCAAAAAGCCTGATACTAATACCGGCCGAATGTACAGGGGGGGGAAAGACCGATAGACCCACCGGTGGCATCTCCATCGAGCCTAATAACCCACGACCGGGGTCCTGAAAGACCCACCGATGAGTCCTTCCCAACACCCTAGGGGTCGCCGGATTCACCGATGTCGACATTCACCGATGGCGACATTCAGTGGTGGTGGTGGTCCGTGATGGCGGTCCTCCGTAATAGTACCCGATGGTGGTCATCGGTGGTAAGTCCGCGGTGATGGTCCGCGATGGTGGCCATCAGTGGTAGTCCGCGGTGATGGTCCGCGGTGGAGGCCATCGGTGATGATCTGCGGTGACGGCCCGCGGTAGTAGTCATCGGTGATGGCCTGCGGTGATGGCCCGCGGTAATGGTCCGCGGTGGTCATTGGTGGTCCGTGATGGTGGTCAGCGGTGGTCACAGTGGCTAGCTCGCAATGTCGTCAGCAACCTCTATATCGGTACGGTAAAGTCACGATAGGAAAGAGAGGACGACAAGAGGCTCATGTGCACGTGAGAGAGAGAGAGGAGAGAGAGAAAAGGAATCTAATTGTTCAGCCCTTTCTAATTCTTTTTTTTTGCTTAACGTCACATAAAAGGTTAAAGAAAGGTTAAAGAAAGGTTAAAAAAGGTTAAAAAGGACAAAAAAAGCAACCAATTTCTCAGTTAACGTAATGTTGATATCTCCCTCTCCTCCTCAGTTACCCTGCTAATCTCAAGCGCACTAAACGCCCTCCTCTCCTAGGAGGAAGGAAGCCCCTCCCCCCTAACAAACACGCATTCTTTTTTTTCCCAAACGGTCAATGGAACATTCGTTTCCCATCGTGAAACAAGTCGATCAGACATCCAGCGGACCACGCCTGCGTTGGAGACTTAGAGAAAAATCAAACTCAGTCAGCCAAGGGTAACTACTGCAAGATCAAAAACCCATTCGGACCCTACGAGGACTCACCGAATCTGCGCAAAACTCCCCATTCTTGTTCGTCAGCTCCGCCAAGCCCGCCCAGGGACTCTCGTCGATCGCCTTGACGCATCCATCGAGCCGCCTTGTGATCTGTTGGAAGGCCTCTATCCGCTCCTCCAGAGTGTTCCGGCGCATCAGGTCGAACCTCAGCAACGCTCGAAGGAAGAAACCGGTTGGCCAGAGCCATTCGGGACCTTGGTGGTAGTTTCTCCCCTTGGATGTGGCGGGGTTGTCCGAGTCCTCGGAGTTGTTGTAGTTGGGATGGTAGTTTTCGTCTTTCGGGTCGAGCGTGGCCATTCCAGTGGGTCCACGGAGAACGGAGTCTGCGATGGACAATACGTGAAGAGCCTTTGTAGGGTCGAACAGTTTGGGGGCGACACACATAGCGATCGTGAAATTTGGGCGGAACTGATAGTCTTCGTGCTCGTTCCCAGATCGATATAGGTCCTTGTATATCCCCCTGCGGTTGACTACCTTCGGGTTGACGTCGTATAGGTCGTCCTCCTTTGCGTCGAGCGGCACGTAATATGCCCGGTCGAAGCTTTTCTCGATCTTTGTGGCCCAGTCTTTAAAAGTCAATGTCCTACTGCCCCCATCACCTAGCGTCACGCCGGAGTACTTGTATTTCCCTTCATTAGCGAGCTCCTCCACCCACGCTAGGACACTGTAGAGCATGCCGGTGATCTCGATGGCCGCGCCGTCTCTGGGGGTAGCAGGCATGCCCTTCGTCCCAGCCTTTTCGCTCTCGCCCATCTTGTCCATCCAGGTTCCGCAGTTAAACTGACTACCGCCGAAAACAAAACCAGACTCCCAGTCGGCCTTGATATCGACCTGAAAACCCTCGGATTTCATCTGCATGTCTAGGCCTAGGCCTGCGTTTGCTTCTCTAAACGAAATACCATTCGCATGCCTTTGGAGAGCTTCCTGGATGATATCTTCGATTGTGGAACTCCTGGAGTATGCCCTTGGATCCTCGACCTCGAACCACGCGTCATCATACGGCAGAAACCGCCTTGGTACGGTCTCTTTTAGGATATCTAGACCGTCAGGGGCGATCTTTGTGTAATCTTGGATAGACTGTAGAAAAAACCAGATGGAGTCTCGCGAGTTGTATCTCGGCCTCTTACCTCCATCTAATAGGTTGGGTATCATTCCATGCTTCAGGACACTAGCAAAGGCGAGGATATGTTCCTTAGCGTCAGCGTATCTCCCGGTTCCTAGGAATAGGCCTCTTAGAGCGATAAACACATCTCTTCCCCAACAACGAGCCCAATCAACTGCGAAGTGTGGTAGTCCGGCTGCCAAGCAGGGGACGCTCTTTCCGGTATATAGAGAAGTTGATTTCACGATACCGGTCTGCTGTACGCTGACCATAGCTAGTTTCTTTTGAAATAATTGACCACTTCTCACATCTTCTCCCATCAGTGCCAGGCCGCGATTCCATGCCGCATTATAAGCGGTCCGGATGACTAACGCGAAGTATCTGGGGAGCAGGAAGCTGGGTACCTTTCGGATGGCATTGAAGCGTAGCTTCAGCCAATCCGCTGGCTCCTTTAGGGCCTCAAATCCTTGATGCTTTGACATCCGCTCCAGTCGGCCTACAGTGTAATCTAAGGGCCACTGACCTTCTCTCAAGTGCTGGCAGAGGGGATGTGCTAGATCATTTTTCCTGATGATGTCCTTCAGAACGCTCCACCAGCCTTGCAATCCAGCATACACCAGGGGCCCAAACTTGGGTATGACGTAGACTCCATCTTTGTTATCACTGGAGTCTCTCTCCTCCGCTTCGCATCTGTAAAGGATGGAATTGAGATCTATAAGGGTTATGTGCTCAAACGCCTCTCTCGCTCCCGTGGTGGCGAATCCATCTAGGCCGTCGGCGTCCCGGACGCTTTGGATCCACGTTTCGAATAATGCGATGCTGCCAGGTGGGAATTTCTGCGGCACTGTAATCGTGACGTCCTCCTCACCTACGTCGAGAGTAAAGCCCTGTAAGTCCGAGACACGACTAGGCAAACCCCTCAATACTTTTTTATCGCTGAGGACCTCGAGTTTTGAGCCTTCGCTAACATCAACCTTAAACGTCCAGCTGCCAATCATCTTCGCCTTTGTACCTGTTAGGTGAACAGGATGAAAGCTGCCTCTATGGTCGCCATATCCGGGAAAAGCAGTATGCGCAATTAGAAAGTAACCTTTTCTAGACTTTGGGTGTACTCGATGCACTGTAATATATTCACCTTCGTGGTGGACGTGCATCTCATCGTATCCCTGCTGTCCCATGTCTGTATGGATTCGATTTAGCAACTTTTTTATCCCGCCAATGCCGCTTCCGCCTGCCTCCGGCTCGGCCTCGCTGCTAGAAGACGGGGACGCGTAAGAACGAGTCTCGTTGACTAGATCAACTAACTTCGGGTAAACCTCGTCGTACCCCATGACGCTACCTATAGCACAGGCACACATAGACACGAGGGCAGCGTTTGGGAGAGTATCCCTGGCGTCTCTCTTTTGCGCGGGTAATTCGTTGTCATGGGTGCAATCCATGAAAAGAGCATGGACCGGACTTTCTTTGATAGTCCGAACTATCTCTCTCTTGTTATCTGCTGAGCCGCCTAAGCTCTGCTTGGGGTTGTTGCGCACCACCTCATCAACCTCAAAGCTACCGATTGGCCTTCCGCCGTGACGGTGGACGATTCTGCTGAGTTCTTTAGTACTCCAAGCCTGCATTGCTTCTCTTATCAGACAGCTGAGGCCGAGCCTTTTCACGAAGCGGTAATCCATTTCCTCTGATCCGGTAAATAGCTCAGCACAGACGAGTAGGTTCGATCTAACTCTTCGGGCCTCATCCAAGAGATATTCACCAACTACCAGGGGCGTGGAGTGGCAATTGTCGATCCTAAATCCAGCAAAATATTTTGCCATCAAGCGTGTGTACTCGGCCATGTGGTTCCAGAGAAATGGGTTATCTGTCGGTGAGTCCCCATATCTCAGCTTCACACAATCGCCCCAGACTATGACTTCGCGTCGTAGATACGCTCGCGAACCTGGCCCAGCGTGGTCCACCATAGCATCTGCATTCCAAATCCAACCATTATTCACCAGTGATAGACTCCTTGGGTCATGTTTCTCGGTCTTTGCATTGACAGGAAGTCGGGTGAAATAGGATTCTACTAGTGGATTCTGTTCCGTGATGGCGCCAACTTTTGGACCATGGTCATCCAGTCGCATATATTTTACTCGGTTGAAAATTTGTTCCTGTATCTCGGAGCTTTCGGCATCGTATTCTTTATAGTATGGGAGATTAACCTCGTCGAGGATCCTGCTATATGCGCTGCGGACTGCTGCTTCGTCAGTACTACTTAAATTCCCTCCATCGTAACGCCCATGTAGCACTGTTAACAGTGCAGCGCCGATCTTGGGATCGATACGCCTTCGGAACCTCTCCCCCAACCTGTCATTACCTCGCAACCCCTTTTCACGCAAGAACTGTGCTTTGCGCTTTAAAGACCACCCCTTAACACCCTCGAGGCCTCCGATGCCAACTACGCCAAATCCACCTTCGGGGAATATTGCATCCCCAGCCATCCAGGCTTCAGCAGCAGCGCCTGCGTTTCGGTCAACATCGACGACATAAAACTCCCAGAGACATAAGCTATTAATAACTTGGAGCTTCACGCCTTCCATAACTTCTAGAAGGTCCTTGATGCTTGTGAGTGTGGTAGGGAAGCCGCTTGTTTTGAGGTTCTTGCTAAATTTCAACAAGGCTGTATCGAGTTCTAGGGCAGGTTCTAGCCACGGTGCTGTGGTAATATTATACCCTGCTTCTGGGTGTTCCTGAAGCCACTGGCTATTATGGGCCGTGTGGTTCCAAACAACGTCTGTCAGACCCAGCAGGCCATGTTCTTTTTCCATCTTAGTGGTGAGGTCCGCAATGTCCCCTTCCCCATTAGGAAAGCAAATTGGATCAAATGCCAACTGATTATAGATACTGTATGGAGAATTTGACGCTCCTCTCTCCATCAACGGCGTGAAATGGATTATGTTGTAACCCCGTCGCCCGATCCCCCTGATATGGTCGTCCCACCTTGTGGAATCACTCCCCATGAATTTTGAGATAACCGAGAAGGTCGACAATGCATCCTGACGCAAGGTCTTTCCATTGAGAGTGATCCGAGGGGAGACATTGACATAGTATGTATCCGTTTTCATGGGTGATGGCGGATCCGCGGTGGAAGTCGAGAACTTGGGGAGGGGTGTGAAGGTAGTGTAGAATGCAAATGCACCAGCGAAGTGAATAGGAATTGATATCTCAAGCGTGCGGTTAAAGTCAGGGTGCAATCTTTCCAGGCAATACATTAGCGCATGTAATTCGTTAAATACAAAATATCGCTTCGACTCACTTATACTCCCTGAACTTGCTCCTCCGGAATTGCTCTCCTACAGCCGGAATATTTACCCATAAGCTTCCCTGCCTGCATATCGAGCTCGTACCCTCAATCGCAAATCTGAGTAAGTATGCCGGGTCTGTGGGCGGAGGAAGACAAATGTAGCCTCCCGGAACAGCCGGAGCTCCAGTATCTGTTAACGGTAATCGATACACTTCATTTGAAGTAGAGCCATCCGCAGTAGTCATTTCAACAGATCCAGCGTGTAATTGAAAGTATTTGGGCGTATCTAGAGACTTGCCGAGGACCTCTTGCTGCTGCGTCCGGGGAGAAATGTGTCAATTCAGGAAGTATGTTTGGGTCGAACCTGCTTTGCGCACAAGCCGCGATTAGCTTAAACGAACTGGCGCATTACGTCATCTTCCGCCGCTCTTTTGGTATCTCGTAACTCGTAACCAGTGATGGACAAGCCCGACTACAAAGTGTTGTGCCAGTGCCACTGACAGTGAAAAATTGGACTACCGAGAACCCTTAAAATCCGTTTCTATGGTAATATCCTATTACCGTGGCCGTGCGGGGAGGAAATATATCTTGTGCGCGCTCCTAGTGTTCTTGGCAAAGTGGAGTGTTGGTTGATAAGACTTGCGTTGAGTCGCTATGCTGTATCGCGGGCATTCTCGCTATTGTCAAGCCCATCCTGCGCCTGGTACTGGATTGTGGTGGGCTGGGGAGGGTAAATTACAAAGGCCCACGCCTGCGCTTGTGCGTATTTCGCGCATCTGCCGATGAAACAGCTTGTCAAAATTGGATGTGTTTATATCTGCCCGTATCTGGAGATACAGACCGCGATCGAATTCAACACCTCTGTAGGGCTATTTGATAATTCTACCTATAATATAGAGATGTTGATTATCTTGATGTCTTCTTCCGGTTTCTCCTTATAGACCCTCGTATTTTCGATCTTATGTATCACATCGAGTCCTTGATATCGTCAGTTTTAACGATTATGTGGCGTTATTAGAATTGGGGGTGGTACCTTGCACAGCGCGCCCAAAGATCGTGTGCTTTTTGTCCAGCCAGGACTTTGGAAAGTGTTAGCGCGTTCGGAGGTTGTGAGGCGATATGAAGTAAATGAAACTCACGGTTTTTTCGGTAGTGATAAAGAATTGAGAACCATTTGTATTCGGGCCAGCATTTGCCATGCTAACAGTGTATGGTTTGTCGTGCTTCAGCGTAGAAAACTCATCTTCAAACTCTTTACCCCAAATACTCTCGCCTCCAGTACCATCGCCGAGGGGATCTCCGCACTAAGTACAAGGCCGATTAGCGACTCGATGGTTTGGTAAGACACGAGCTCGAATCTCACTTGGATCATAAACTTCCGTATCACACGATGGAATATTGTGTTGTTGTAGTATCCATTCTTCGAGTGGGTGACAAAATTTTCCACAGCTTTTGGTGCTGCTTCAGGAAATAACCTGATATGAATATCGCCATACGTCGTATGCAATATCGCGGCGGTGCCAGACTCCGCAGGTTTAGTTTCTGCTTGCTTACCGATAACCAATTGCTTTGGTTTTTCGTTTTGGACGTCTCTTTCCGACTTGCTAATTCTGGGAGTTCTGTCAGCGTGCGATCAAATTTGAAAGAGGACGAGTGAACAAACTCTTCTTCGTTTGTGAACAGATAAAATCTCCCTCTACCAGATGCCGTACATACAAGCATAGGATCTCTCGCCTCAGCATCTTGCAACAATGGATTGGCACTTGCTGCCATCGATACTGTCACAACACCTTTCTTTTGTGGTTGACCTTGGTAAAGACAGAGGTTCAATGCTCGAATGTTCTCGTCTCTTCCAAACACTTTTACGACTCGGTTTGTAAGGGTATTGATGACCTTAACGCCTAGCATCGACCCAGACAGAATGAAATTGCCCGATTCATCGAAAATTATATTCGCCTTGTTTTGAAGAGCTGGGCTTTCGAGCTCCCGCTCGATCGCTAACCTTCTTCCAAACTCTACATCTTCTAGTTTTTGGAGGGCTGTGCCCGCCTGCTGCATCTCAGTAATGGCAGTAAGAGATTCATCATACGTTCGGTATAACTTCGCCGTGGGGAAGTCGAAAATACGAATTTTCCTGTCCGGGAATGAAAAGGTCGCAAATTGTGATCCAGATGGCGAAATTGTTAACGATGTAGGTACTGATTTAGACTAAAACTCTTAGTTGGTACACATATACAGTAAAACAATATCATTATTGAGACCAATTACCTTCTTAAACTCAAAGAGGCTTGTCGAGCTTTTGTACTCGAACACGTTATCCGGCTTCTCGTAATCTCCATGGGGCCTCCAGTATTCCACCATTCCACCATCATCTACCGAAACGGTACAGTCATAAGTGTCATTATAAACCATCAAGGATATAGGGTTTCTGTGTAGGTTGGAGATTGTGTGCAGAGGTTTCTGGTTCTCTCCACGACCGTCATAGATTCTAACCGAGTGAGACGCTTCATCAGACACAGCTAGTAGTGGCAAAGATGCGCCGCGCTTGTGGACCCAGCAGATGGCCTTTGGGGTGGTTTCGAGGGCGATCATGGATAACAAGTCTAAAATTCCGTGGTCAGCTTTGTCTTTGGAAGGTTTTGGGGGTAAACCCGACACACCGAAAGTAATCACATCAAATATCTTCACGCTATTATCTGCACCAGCGCTAGCAAAGCTCCTTCCGTCTGAGCTTACGGATACGCTCTTAATATCTCCTATATGGGCTCGGAATTCTTTCACAAACTCGATCCCGACAGCCACTTTCTTCCAGAATTTTACAACTCCATCTATGGAACTAGTGATCAGGAAGTCTGCGGATGGTGTCATGGTAACGAACGAAAGCTGTTCCTTGTGCATGAGTGATTTGGAGTATCGAGCAGACTTAGGAAGAGCAGCAATGTACAGCTTCTCATACGGGAGGACTCGCCGCTTCTTCTTTGGCGCTGAAGACGGGAGTTGGGGACCAATGTCATCATCTGAGGAGGTATCTATGACCGAGTTAGCATGCTTGCGGTCCATTGTAGTAAAGGCGTCGCGATTACCGTCGTTTTGATCACCCAGTGCAATTCTTCCCCCTCCTTTCTTTGCCTCTTCCTCCTCAGCATCAGAGCGGGAGCGCTTGTTTGAGCGGGGCGTGCTCGATCCTTCGTCCATGTTGTTTTGATTGTAAAAGTATAATGAGGATGAGGTTAGGCTTTCGCGATGAGATCACATGATAATCCATCCATCCATATTTAATTACACACTCTTATGTCCTTTTTACTTCCACCTATCCCCGGCTAAATGATACATTTCTAAGATTTTCCCAAGAGGCTTCGGGTATGTTATAAGAGCTGGGAGTGTGCTCTATTAGGCTTGCTTGATTGCCGCTCTATGTTCCGACCTCACAGAACCAGGTGGAGTATTGTTGACTTGCCGATACAGCCATTTCAACATAACAGCGCTCAGGGTCATCAACAAGGTACAAGTAACAAACAGAACTATTCGTTGACCAATATTAAGAACGGTAAATAGCGGATATGGGTACCTGATGAGATCCATTTAACGTTCTGACCGACCGAGGTGCTCTAGACCGTCGACAGCAATAGGATATCAATGTTACATACCATCCGTTGTGCTTATAGCAGTGCTCGATCCATAACCAGTAGGAGAAGGCGATGCCCCCACTGAGACATAGGTTTGAAGATACCGATACTTCCTGCGGCGGCGAGAAGAAGATTAAGTCGATTACTAGGACTATTGGGGTAACGGCGTGAAAACCCAAATCTATGGTATCAATTTAGGACTTGAGCCACGGGAACAGTGAACTTTCCAAGGACACACCAGCCAACGGGCCTAAAGGTGCCCATTCCGGAACGACGAGCTTTTTATCTATCTGAATATTTAATTAGGTACAATGGAATTACTAGGCCACAAATCGCAGTACGTACGAAGTTAATACTCCAATATAGGAGAGATATTAGCACCTCTAGGGGCGCTATCGCTATCAAAAAGGCGTTCTTGATCCGAAATAATTGTGGAGACAAGGCGATGTCTGCCAGCAGTCCAAGAGTAAATGTGACCGTCGCCACGGCTAAACCAATAATGGTCAAGTATTGGAAATGCCATCCATACGAATTGTTCCTAAATCTCTCAGCAATCCACCTTGATCGGTAACGAGCTCTTATGGGCATACACAATACTTGGGTTATCCACAAGACTTGTTTCCTATCAGTATGAATTTCGCAACAGAAGTAATCCCACTCAACTATTTGAAACATCCTGCAAAGCTTAGCAGCCCAGCCACCTGCAGGTTCTGCTCAGCGTTGGTTTAAGGTTCAGACTGGAAGATACTTACATGCAATACAGCAGATATACTACGGCAAGGAGAATGGAGCTGCTGCAATTGGTGTTTTTTGGCCATGGAGCTTGTCGTTGAAGACTTTTTTCGGCTTTTTTCGGCCTTTTCTGTTTGGAGCGTTAATTGTCACGTGTCGGGCCCCCTGTTTCAGAATTTGGAATAATTGCTGCTAATTTGCTCCAATGGAGGTTGCTCCGAAGACATAATTCTACGCTGGTTCATCCGAGACGAGCGTTGTGCGGGCTGATTTCGGTGTGGGTTACGCTTAACGGGGATGCGAGGTCGTTAGGGCGTTCTCGCGTAACGCACGGGCCACCAAAGGCTCCCCAGACAAATTTCTAGTTCAAGACAAGTTCGTCCGAGCCAGGACTTCTCCCTCTTCCGATCACCCACCCCTCATCTTCCTCCTCCTTACACCTCTTGTTCACCTCATTCTCTCATGCATTGACCAGCGACCCATTCGCCATGCGTCTGCAAGTCCAAGTCCTGCCACTGCAAGACAGGCGCTTCGCTGGCAAAGCATCTTCACCATCGATCAATCAAAATCAACAACACTCAAATCTCCCACAAGGAGCGTTGAGCTTCCTAGAGATTTGCGATGACAGCATCACGCTTGACGAGCTCTGCTCTAAGTTGTGCGTCCGGTTTGCAAGAATATATCCGCACAAACCGTAAGTCTAACTCTACCAGAGGTTCCCTTAAAGGTTTGGAAAGAGGGACGGCAAATGCTGATCTGTCTGCTCTTCTGGGTTGCCAATGGTATAGGCCCTTGAACATCAAGAAGCTCCAAGACGTCTACGAGAATGACCTGGATCTAGTATACACCGTTGGTGACGTATTCGATGACAAGTCCGCAGATCAGCAAAACTCTGTAGTGCGGGTACTACAGGCACCTACAACACGCGATAGCTCCGTACCCCCGCAATCGGCACTTCGACCGCATATCCACAGCTTCGCGGGCCGAAAGCGTGTGCTAGGAGGTCTTGGCAACTCGAGAGATATCACAAAAGTGGGTTGCGCTGAGGGGGGCTCGCCAGAGCCAAAAGCAGGTAGAGCAAGTAAGAGACGGAGATTCCAAGAGCTTGTGGAAGATGAGGAGGAAGAGGTGGACCCAGACCGACCAATACCGTCGAAAGAGCTCAACCCAAAGGATATGGCGAAACCTACTCAATTGTCTGGGAATGAGCCGGTAATTGGTCAAGAGAACCTCCCAAACCCAGCCAAAGGTAGCCCATAATCACCTCGCCTTGGATATTCGCAACCCCTTGTGTGATCTTGGATAGCTTGTTCTATAATTACTAATTTTATTCTTAGATACGTCCGGTGTCAACTCGCGTCCTTTTGACAAGCTGAACCATCAGATTTTATCAGACACGCTCACCGTACCCGAATCTCCAATCAACCAAGGCCGACACCAGGTCATGGACGACCAATCTTCGCAAGCGAATGGATTGGCGAGTGATCCTGATGATGAGAGTGCAAAGTCAGAATCAGTCGACGATGACAACGGTCTACTTCATAGTATTCCGAGGTCATCTATCTGCAGCCCTTTCCCGGAGGGTGAAGGGATTATCGGGGAGAATCTAGCTATTACATCCCAAGATCTTCTCCCTTCTTTGCCCACTCCAAGGGCCCAAGGTTTTCGGAGTGATGATCTCAGTGGTCGCCCACAGTCTATCATTACTCCGTCGGACATGGCGGGGATTTCCGCCCCCATAGAGGCACATTCGTCAAACAAACTGAAGCGGCCAAACCCATCAATGTTTAAGTCTTCTAGCCGGTCAACGGGCTCTACCGAAGGGTCCCCGGGTGTATATGATGCCATTGAGACTGACGAAGAGGGCTCCCCAAGTCTCTGGCGACCAGCAAAACGTGCGAAGAGGCATAACTCTTTTACGTCGATTATGAATGGTCAGTCTCCCCGGCCAAAAACATCGGGCAACGGAAAAAACAAACGCAGTCCTGGCAGAGCAAGCGTCGCCACAAAGCGACACGAGCGGAAATCCATTTCTCCTTCAGAAGTGAAATGGCTGCGTGACCATGAAGGGTTCTGTAGTCAGTCCCATGCACAAGGCAAGCGGAATCCCGAGAACGGTAGTAGCTCTAATCACACACCGAATGAGAGAGATAAGGGAAACAAAGCAAATGAGTGGTCGACGAAAGAGCAAATACAGAGAGATTCGAGGGTAAAAGCAATGGAGGAGGAGGGAAAGAAAGCCCTGGCGGAAGCTGAACGAGAACGACTAGAAAATGAAGCGGAGGCAAACACACAGAAAAATATGGAGCGAATAAAGCAGCAAAAGCAGAGGGAAGGTAAAGAGAACCAGCGTAGAGCGGATGAAAGAGTAAGACAACAAGCCGAGGAAAGCCGGCGGAAAGAGGAGGAAGACAGGAGGGCACGAGAAACTAATGAGAGGCATCAAAAGGAAGCAGACGACAAGAAGCGCAATGATGAGGAAGACAGGAGGGCGCGAGAGATTGGTGGGGGAAGCCAAAAGGAAGCGGATGACAAGAAACGTAAAGAGGAGGAAGATAGGAAGGCACAAGAGATTACTGAGAGGCGCCAAAAAGAAGCCGATGCTAGGAAACGTAAAGAGAAAGAGGATCTACGCGAGAAGGGGGTAAAGGATAAGGAGGAGGCCGCTCGCTTAGAGAGGGTGAAGAGAGAGGAGAAGCGACTAGGAAAAGAACGGCAGAGCCAAGAGCGAAAAGAGCAGGCCCAGAGGATAGCTCAAGCGAAGGCTTTAAAGGCTGAGAAGGTTGAAAAGGAGGCCGAGGCCAAGAGGTTAGCTAAAAAGAAAGAGGAAAAGGCTCTCGGGGAAGCCACTGAGAAGGCCGGGAAGACCGAAAAGGAGGTCGGGACTAAGAGGCTAGCTAAAAAGAAACAAGAAAAGACTGTCAAGGAAACCGCAGAGAAGGCAGAGAAAAATATAAAAGAAACTGAGGTCAAGATGCTAGCTAATACGAAAGAAGAAATGACTGTTAGGGATCCCGCCGGGACGGCAGTGGAACAAGCGGGATCAGGCGAGAAAGGAAAGATGGTGGAGCGGGTAGTGTCCACAGCGACAGAATCTACAAGAAATGGAAAGCTAAAAGGAGGAAGGCGAATGTCGACGACTCCCTTGTTCCCTCGAGCAGTTACTTCTAAGGACGCTTTGCTGAATGGATATGGTTCTGGCAGCGTGCCAAAGGCTCCCGTCAGAGATGCAGGTCTAGATCCGCAAATGTCCATCTCTTCCGAGCAAGGGGCGTCAATGAGGCGTTCTGTTTCCTTTCAAATTGATGAATCCCCTCAGCCTGCCTCGAACCCCATGTCTTCGTCCCCGAAGTTAGTTGACCCAGCACCGGCGCTTACGCCCAATCCGGCACTATTGCAGGTGCCGAGAAAGGTAACAAAGGTCTACCCCCCAGGTATGGGCCCTGACAGCCTGGCGTCACCCGCACCAGTCCCTGCACAGCAGCCTGTTTCCGCCTCCCCAAGGCCTAAAGGAAAATCTCCGCCCAGCAGCAATAACCAAACTCCTAAGGCTCGAACTAGTTCGAATCTAAGACAGAGCAGTACCAAGGGGAAGGCAACGGATGGAAAACCTGCCCAAAACCCTGTCCCAAAGTCAGCCCCGAAACCTGAATCTGCCATACAAGAGATCGTTATATCTTCGGAGAGTGACTCTGGCTCATCCTACCATTCGGATACAGACTCCGGCAATGAAAACTCTGTTGTGCTAGCTACCGCAAAGCGGATCGGCTACGCGGCAGCCTCAACAGCAAAAGCAGATGATAAGGAAGGTGTCTTGCCTGAGCCTGGGACGGCAACCTCCGAATCCCAATCACGACCACATCCAGAGCCTCCATCCAGAGGTCAACCCCGCATTTCATCCCCAACACGTTCACCAGTCCGCTTTGTCACTCATACTCCATCCGAATCCTCCAGTTATGATTCTGTATCTGCTTCCCGCTCACCCCAGTCAGAATCTTCACCCTCTTCCCGCTCAGGGTCTTCTTCGCCAACTCATTCTAGGTCACGATCCGATTCTACTGGAGAAGCAAGTTCGGATGATGAAGATACCGAGGATGATGTATCTACTTCGCTACAGAGCTCCTCGCGGCCCTCATCACGGGCTGCCAAGAAAATCAGCGGTAACGACGATGAAGCAATTTCAGATATATCCTCAGGAAGCAAAGAAGCAGCGAATCTCCTAAATAGCGCCCTCCCGCAGAGCGCTCAGCATTCAACAAGGACCCGTGGAAAGCCCTCCAGCATACGATCTCCATTGGCCGGAAGCTCTTCGCAGGCTAAACCAAGTCTCAACTCCTTTCCAAGCCTATCTCAACTCGGATCCCAGAGCTTCGACCATAATGCTCAAAATATCCAGAAAACACCTAGGTCTCACCAGTCACTTCCTCGAAACGGCTCACGGGGGGGGAATAGACCTACGCCAGTGGCGCTACCAGAGGATTCAGGTTCCTCAAGCGGTGAATCGTCTTCTAACGATGACAATGGTGATGACAACGGGCTTCCCAAAGACCGTCGAGCAGGCAACAGCGAACCCAATAACAAAGTCGCGCGTGGACTCAAGGGCCTAATATCTGGTATGTTGTATTGGAGAAGCAGTCAAGGCGCTGCTGACTGAAAATCGCTGGGCTTTATTCCCTCCCCCTACGATCTTGTTTCCCTTCCTTCCCCCCTTTTCTCCCCTGCGTCCAAAACATATGGGGTTGGAAATTCGGTTTGTTAATTCTGGCGGTTTTTTTGTAGTTAAACGACGCGCTTTCCTCTGAGAAGCCCTCACCCTCACTGCCTACTACTACTCTTCGAGACCCTTCCAAAAGAACTATTCAGAATGAAAGAACACAAGGGTTCAGATTACCTTTTCACCCACTCTATACTCACGCGCGAGCACAGACCTTTTTTTAATCACCCTAGGTTGCTCACTTAGGTAGATTACGAAGAGGTATGTTCTTCGCCTAGTTTTCTAGTTCTGTTCTTCATAGTTACACGGAATTTTTCTACCCTCTATCGAGGGATACCATACATTTTTTGTTCCGTTTCAGATATCACGAGTGCGCACACAAGAGTGACCCCCTAGTCTAGCCTTCTGGACATTTCCTGCCTCTTTCCCATGCGTATGTACTTGCGGATTCCCATCATAGCGTATGCATGCACCTATAACACTCGTGTGTATTTTTCTCTTCTTTTTTTCCGAGAAATCAAGCAGAGAGAATACAATTCATGATGAGACAATAAGGGTTCTATTCTAGAGTGTGTTTGTCGCCTTACGTCTCCCTTGGATGAACGTGAACCCCCTTTTGGGTCACAGCCGGAACGCCTTTTTTTCGCGAAAGAGTGAGCTACGTGTCGTGCGAGTGAGGCTTGTCTAAAGGAATGAAAGTTTCGGACGAAATCAAGGGAGAAATCTACAATGTAGCAAAAAACACTATAGGGTCAGGACACTTTATGAAGGCCCCCAAGTGGAACAGCCGCTCTCGCCTCTCTTGGTGAAAACGAGACCACCATTTCAACCGTGGAAAAAAATCCCCCGGTCAAGCCAACAGCGTGTCCAGACCTCTAACCCCTATATCACGGCAGCCTATCCACATTCCCTTCGAGCCCATTTCCATTCCCCCCATTCCCATTCGCCACAGCGCCATCCATCCCATACACCGCCGGTTCCCCAACCCTCTCGCACCACCCAAAAGAATCTTCCACCTTCCCGAGCTGTATACCCTTTAGCGCGGTCAGGAGCCTGACGCAGCAGGGGCCGGGCTCGTCGTTGGCGGCATAGACGAATTTGTCCCCGCGAGAGGCGTGCGTGATGGATTTTATGGGTACGAGTGCGGCCGCCGTGCCGGCCGCGAGGACTTCGGTGAAGGTTGGGAGGTCGGTGTAGGGGATCGGTCGGACTTCGACGGGCCAGCCGAAGGATTTTGCGAGCTGGACGCAGGAGTCGCTAGTTACGCTCTTGATGGCGCTTTTGCAGTCCGGGACGACGACTGTGTAATTACCCGCGGAGTCTTGTTTGATACCTATGAAGCCCGAGGTTGAGAACTCGTCGATGACGCTGCGCGTCTTGCTATCGAGATGCAAGGTAATCCCATAACCCTCTTTCCTCGCTTTCTCACTCCACCGCAACACAGGCGCATAATTCCCACCCACCTTTGCAGAGCCTGTCCCTTCCGGAGCTGCGCGGTCGAAAGACTCGAGGATCAAGGCGTCAACAGGGTGGGTGCCGTGGTAGACTCCCGTCGGGATCACATACACGCAAAAAGTGTATTCTTCTGGTGGGTTAAGGCCGAGCTGAGCGCTAGAGCCGAAGATTAGGGGGCGTATGTAGAGCGCCGCACTGGTTTTGTGGGGGGGGACGTAGGCAGCGTTTAAGGAGACGGCGAGATGGACGCAGCGAAGGAAATGCGGTGTCGGGACTGGTGGTATGGATATGAAGGATGCGGAGTGAGCCATTCGAGCGGCATTTTGGGAAGGTCGGAATATTTGGATTTGACCAGAGGGGTCGCGGAAGGCTAGGCATGTCATTACTCATGAATTAGGGAAGCTGAGGAGGCGTATGGGCTCACCCTTCAGCCCCTCGTAGGCTTGTTGACCTGTTTTCGGAGCGGATGTCAGCGGATTGTATGACCTTTGTGAGGGCACATGAGTAAAGCAGGAATTACCATAATTCAGACCAGGCGCAAGACCGTGGATTCGTAGGTATGGATCTTTGATAAATTCAGGCTCGGACCATTTCCCAGTCTTCACGCTATAGTGGGACTCGATATGGCCATTGACTGGAGAATTGGGAGCATTAGCAG
Source organism: Glutinoglossum americanum (assembly GCA_020080175.1). NCBI lineage: Eukaryota > Fungi > Ascomycota > Geoglossomycetes > Geoglossales > Geoglossaceae > Glutinoglossum > Glutinoglossum americanum. The sequence continues at coordinate 5,096 of JAGHQL010000262.1, read as the reverse complement.
ACAATTTCACAGAAAAATTAATACTTCATATGACCCTGATGAGTTCTCCTCTCACTGACCTTCTCGTACCCTGAAGCCAACATCGCTCCAGTCTGTATCATAGCCACGCACGTATCAGTCATTTCCCCCCTCTAGATGTTTTTATTCGTCGCCATGCCGATGCCGGCAATGCCAACAAAGGACAAGTGCGTACCAATCGTATCTACTGGTGGTGGAGGAAACGGCATTTTAGGTCTCTGGTTTGGCGGTGTCGTAGGCAAGATGTAGAGGAAATCACAGCGAAGAAAAATGGGTGGTTTATTTCTTTGTGCGCGCGAATGGTCGCTGATGTTGATGCTGACACGGCGGTGAGTGCGGGAATCGGCGGAATCGGCGCCGAGCAAATCGGCTGGGCGCCCTGACTGCATATGCAAGCTTAGGCACTTTCAACCGTGGCCATTCCTCAAAAGAATCGCCTCCTGGACTTATGAACTGGTAACAACAGTTCCTGCATACAATATAGATCACCATTCTGTCTCCTTGCTTTAGACTATTTACTTGTATCTACATACACATGTACACATTCTTTACGACCCACTCTTTACGTTTGCAGTTAGCTTGCTCAACTTGGTCGCAATGATGCCGGTCCAACTACATCGTCGTGCTCTCGCGATCGTTGCAGTCACCCTCACGTTTATTTTCCTCTTACTCAGATCGCTACCATCGAACCCAGAGAATTCTGACACGCCGATACACCATGTGGATGCATCACAGTCTACGTTGCATGGAGAGGTCATAATGCCAACGTTGGGGAATGAGACTCAAAAGTACGATGTTCTCAGGCAGTGGTAGCTCCTGAAATCCTACTAGTTGTGTTGGAAATACCCGAAGACGCCTAAGCTGACAGATACTCTGGTTTGGTCTCTGCAGGGCAGAGCTAGGACGTGCTGCATGGAAACTTTTCCACACCATAATGGCCCGATTCCCAGACAAGCCGACTACAGATGAGAGTACGGCCTTGGAAGCATACGTACACCTTTTTGCGCGACTATACCCATGGCAAGCACACATGCACACCGATTGTCTGCAGGTATGGTCTACTAGGCTAACGGCTCTGCAGCGGTGAATGTGCTGGACACTTCCGCAAGATCCTCGCCCGATACCCGCCACAGACGTCCTCCCGCTCTTCTGCTGCCGCATGGGCATGCCATGTGCACAATATCGTCAACAAGTCCCTGCAGAAGCCGGTATTTGACTGTTCGAAAATCGGTGAATTCTACAAGTGTGGATGCGCCGATGAAGGGGAGGGTTCAAATGACGGCGAAGAGGGTGGAGTGGCAATAGCTGGCAGCTCAGGGGATTCGAAAATAGCCGTGCAGAGAACAGCGAAACCGACAGAGGACGGAGGAAGTGTAAGAATGAAGTTGGAACGAGAGGGGTGAGTGTGATGCCGGTTTAGTTCAGTTTAGAATTGTCCGGCCAGCTTTCTAGACCACGTTTCCAGGAGCGGTCCTGTTTCGTTTCCTCGGGTCCCCTTGGATATCCTCGTCCGGCGGGGGTGCATGATTGATTACATAAAGTGGGTGTGGCGGCTAACTCTAACTCCAATACCATAGGTGGACACGAGGTGGATGAGCAAACAATGGCAGTCGTAGAGCAGGACGAATGAGACGATAAGAACGCGTCCGAGATAGACACATATGTCTCAGAATTTTCGGGGGAGCTTTCGGGCGGAGGTCCTCCGTTTCCCGCACTTCCCGAACTTGATTTCTATTGATCAAAGCAGCCAACCTAATATTGTGGCGCTGAAAGGTGGGATCTAATAAGACACGGTTCAGCGGGGGGGTGGTATATAACAGACGTCTGCCATAAGTGCATTAAGGACATGGGTGAAAGGGGCAGGGTGTGTCAGCTGGCAAGGGCGAATTGCGAAGGCGTTGATCCATGGACCCCTCCGTGATCAATCGAAGGAAATAGAAATGATCAATCCTGCTACTTGCGGAGAACTGCGCGCACCGCATACATTAGTTGTAGACTCGCTAAGTCCCGACGCACCTCTTGCGCCCTGTTCACGTCTTTGCTTTTGCTCTTTCCAAAAGTAGACGCATGCCGTAACCGTCTCGACAGACGGTGGAAAGTAGGGCAGAGTTGGTTGCTGGTGAAGGCCCGCAGCTCTTCCCGCTCCTTGTGGCACAGCCTCCAATCAAACACGCCAAGATAACGTGACACCACCACTACGGCCCATGCTGGTTCAAGGCGCCCTAAACCCTTAAGCCCCCCCCAGCTAAAATAAGCTCACACTCCACTCCTGGGAATTCCTGAGACGGAGCTTGTCAACACCTTTAAACCTCGCGGCCTAACTGTGAAACCCGCAAACCCCTTCCGACCCCACGAACTCCGAAATTCAGATCCGTCCTCCGCACTGAGACTCTACTTAGTTCCACCCTTCCGGCCTGCCTCTCCTGCTTTTTACTTCTTGCTACAAGTCATCTGCACTTTCGCACCGTAGATTCGCGCGCGCCTTTTGCTTTTGTGGGATCATGGTATCCTTTTCCTGCGAGGTACACTAGCACCCACAACCCCCCTCCTCCTCGCAGAGCCAAGTCCTCCAACATTTTTACTGACGGCGCGTAATATAAAGAACTGCGGCGACGTCCTCACGAAGAAGAAGCTTGATCCTCACCGAAATCGCTGTAGAGGCGCGTCTTTTACATGTTTGGATTGCATGGTACATTTTCAAGGCATGGAGTATAGAGCCCACACAGTGCGTTCCCTTTTCTTATTTTGATCTCTCCTCGATCCTCTCTTGATCTCCTCGCCACCTTTCTTTCTCGATATTCTCGTTCTGCGACGCGGTGTTCACGTCCATCGTACATTGTGCGTGGTCGTTACGCGGTTCACCGCTCCAGTCGTATATATTATTTTGTTTGTTGCCCATCAAGTAGCGGATTTCTATATCATTGGCGTGGTCGACACACCAATCCCATGGCTGACAGCATTTCACTCGTCACGTAGAGTTGCGTTAGCGAAGCGCAGAAATACCAAGGCGCCCTCTACAAGGAAAACGGAAAATCAAAAAACTCCAAAGCGTCCAAGGCGCAGAAGAAAGGCAATAACAGTCAAGCTCTCGTTCCTCGGAAGGCCTACGTCGAAGATGCGCCGGACCCTGACGCCGGCGCTATCGCCATCGTCGATGCCCCACCACACGCACCATCTCCGCCTCCAGCAGCTCCTGCGGTTCTCGCACAGCGGCCAGAACCACTAGCGCTACCGCCGGTAAACGTATTCGACTTCCTAGTGACGGAAGATACACCCAATGCCTCGCGTGTTACCCTTGCACCTTCTCAAGAACATCACGAGGAGGGAATGAAGATGGTCGAGAACGCACCAGCTATCTTTGATCCTAACAGGAGACCAGCCGTATCCTCCTTGAACGGAGAGGATGGAGTGATGATATTACAGGAATACGAAGACAAAATGTACGAAAGCGACCGCCGGGACAACGGTTACCAAAGCAGCAACGGGGATGACGCCTCTATTTATTCTGCGCAGGCGCAGATCCAGGACCGCCCCCAAGAGATAAGGCAGCAAAAACCACAGCAGCGATCACAGAAACCACAGCAACAGGCCTACTTGACTCCTGCACCGAAACGCGAGAGGGAACTGAGCAAGCAGCGCGACGGCAGCCGTGGCCGTGAGCACAAGAGCAAAGATGGCAAGAAACGGAAACGATATCACGCTGGAGATCTCGACCTAGCTATCATCAGGACCTCGTACGCCAGCGAAAGAGACGCAGAGATGACCGATGCGCCAGTTTTACACTCTGGGCTCACGGGTGGCATTGAGAGGATGATGTCAAGCCGGTCTGGTGCGGAATATCCTTCACCGTCACCCGATTACCCTGATGATATACCTGTCGCACAAACTCCAGCAAGTCCATTGAAACGGACCCGTCACTCACAGGCTGAGGCCAGAGGTAGACAAAAGGTGTCCAGGGGCAGAGGGTTATTGTCTTTGGTTTCCTCCGGCACGTCAACAGTCAGCACCAGAAAATCCTCGTCATCAACCCAACATACCACCACCTCCGATGATCGCCCAACCAAGAAGCATCACCGACATCACCGCCGCCGCGATGACAGCCAGCGTTCACACCACCGGGAAGTCAAGGCCATCGAATACCATCCTATGATCGAGCAACCAGAAAACTCGCAAAATCAGCTAGTCATCTACAGAACGCGTGCGGAGCTGTTCACGTCCCTTATCAACAAGGGTCCAGAGAGCACCATGGGCGTCAGCATGAACAAGGCACTGAAACGGTATCATCGCGAACGCGCAGACCAGGGCATCGGCATGGGCAGGGCGGAGGAGGAAAAGGAGCTGTGGAAGAGCTTGAGGCTGAGAAGGAACGAGAGAGGGGAGATTGTGTTATTTATCTAGATTTGATGTGCACTTTTGGGATGCATGAATGGAGCGGAGCATTGTCGATAGCATCAGCATTACGTGGAATCAAGTCGAGTTGTACGCTACGGGAGAAGTTTTTTTTTTTTTTTTTCCTTATTCCCTCCATTTTCTAATTCCCTTCAACTCCAGCGGAGTTGTGGGGGGGAGGTTCTAGGGGCCGGGCAAGGCAGGCAGGTTAGGCGAAAGTAAAACAAAGGAATGTTGTGTTTATATCCCTTGGGTTTTTCTCCCTTTCCCTCTTTTTCCTACTCGCTCCCATGGCTTTTCTTACCACCGACAGAGAAATAAGCTATAAGCTCCATAGTCACAGAAAGCGGTTAATAATATAAAAAAAAACAACCAGGGCAATTTTCACCTTCAGCTCGTCACACCCTAGGAATATTCTATTCTTTTTTTTTTCCCTTCTATAATACATCCGGGTCATCATCATCACCATCATCATGCACATGTGTCTTTCCTAGCACCCAGCATCCAGCATGTTTCCCTTTCTTTTCTTTTTCCTCTCCCTTCATCCCATCCGTCCATCCACCCATCCACCCACCCCCCCCCCCCCCCCCCCCCCCTCCCAAAAAAAAAAAAAAAAAACAAAGAAAAAAAACAAAAAAAAAGAAAAAGACCCAAAACCGCAAAAAAAAGAGGAAAAAGAAAAAGAAAAA
>JAGHQL010000261.1:0-25006 GCA_020080175.1 Glutinoglossum americanum | reverse complement strand
GGGGGGGGGGGGGGGGGGGGGGGGGGGGGGGGGGGGGGGGGGGGGGGGGGGGTTACCTTTGTTGTCGGGAAACGGTCTGTCCTTCCGCTCGAAGAGAAAGGACCATATGTCGACATTTGGGATGTCGAGCGGGGGGTATGCGGATTTTGTGGGCATTGCGACTTTTGAAACAAGAGATAATATGAAAGAAGGGACCCTCTTCGACGGTTCCCCCGTAGATCCGACGAGATCGCGGGATGGATTGTCCGTGTGCGACGGGGAGTAGTGAACGTAAACAAAGGCCCAAGAGACGCTTATCCCACAAAAACCCTACCAAAAAGAAGCGGGGACTCGAGCAGCGTGCATCGAAAACATGACGAAGAGAGCACAAACAGACAATACCCAATATATAGGAAATTCGGAAGAAAGTACGCGGAGCGATAGCCGGCGCGCGAAGAAGGGACAAGAGACTGTGCCTTGGAGCGACGAGATAAATTGATACTATTTGGACCCGGCCCGGGGGAAGAGCCGAGGCATTTTGGGGGGGGTAGTGATGTTGTATCGTACACGAGCGTTTAGGCGTGCTTAGCTAGGCTTGCCCCAGGCGTGTCTAGGCACGGCGAAGGCACGGCGACGGCGCAGGTCAGCATGGCGACGGGGCGACGCAAGACGCACAGCGCGCAGAGTGCAGAGAGTGCAGAGGGTGCAGCGGAGGAAGGAAGGAAGAAAGGCAACGGCAACCTCGACCTCGCACAACCAGCCAACGCCCCCAGTCGGTGTGTGCTACGTACAGACGTACGCGCGATACATACATTAGCCATCTCGCCATCTCGCCATCTCGCCAGCTCTCCCGATCCCTCTCGGCGCGTTGCCCTCGCTCTCTCTGCCCTGCCAGCCACTTCCGAAAGCGACTCCAACCAACCGCGTCCAAGACGACGGGGCCACGGCCCTGGTCCGGTCCACAACCTTTTCTTTTTCTTTTTTTTTTTTTCTCCCTCTCGCTCGTCCTACCATCGTCCTCCATCCTGCCCTCTCTGGCCCTCTTACCCTCTCACCCTTCGGGTTCTCTCTACTCCAGACACCGCGCCGCGTCCCCAGTCAGCTAAATCCTACGCAATCTCCCGTTTTTGCCAAAAAAATAGAACAGAGGTGCCCCGTAGATGAAACCGCCGAGATGGTGATGCGCGTCGCTCTGTCCGCGGCTTCGCGTCCGTTCTTTCCTTCCGCTTCGCCCAGTTCCCTCCGGCTGGGTCTCCGATGGCGGCTCGGTGTCCGCGGCTCAATTTCGCCGCCGCCGCCGCCGCCGCTGCTGCAGAGGAGGTGGGCGCAAGTACTCGACGTGCGGTTTTTGGCGACGCAGATACCGCCTTCCCAGCGCGTGCTGGAGGCGTACAGGGAGAAGCTCGGTCGGAAAGCCAAGGAGTGAGTCTTGAGGTTTCTCCGTTGCCGCGTCGCACGTCCTCTCTTTTCTTTCTGTTTGTTCTTATTATATAACCATCCCCGTCCACCTCCCTCTGCCCTCTGCCCTCTGCCCTCTGCCTCGCTCTTTCGCTCTGAGGAAGAGCAATAAGCCCAGTTGGTCAGATTCGAACATCCGGCCTCATATCCGGCCTCATATCCGGTCTCATGGCCGTTGCGTTGCCCTTGTTCCACCGCGTCGTCTCCGCTTTTTTTTCTCCCGCACGAAGCAGATTTCTCTCGTCTGGAAGGAAGGTTTAACGCACGCATTGCATGGTACCACAATCTCACCCATCCAATTCCCGAGGGCCTTACACAACCACAGCCCTTCGTGCACCGGCTATCGAATCCGAGCCTGGATCGGAGCGACATCCACCCACATACGCACAATTTCTTCTTCCGGCGCTGGCCATTTTTATTTCTTTTTTTTTATTTATCGTTTTTGCTTTTTTTATTATTAGTTCCTAATCTAATCCCAATTTCAACTAACTCGTATCTCGCTTATCCCCAGGGAAGGCGTCCGGGATCTTGATGAGCTGCGGGAGAAGTTCCGAGGGAGGATCGAGCGCGTGCAGCGGGAGGAGGAGGCGGTGGGCGCAGCGATCACCGCCTCTGCGACTCCAGCATCGGTGCCCGTATCACCGTTGTCGTCTTCGGCACAACCAACACCACAGCTAGAACATGACCCAACGGCGACGGCGAGACACCCGCCGGGAGTCAAACCCCTCTCCTCAATTCTCGACCTCCCCAAGATCTCCCCTCTCCCCGCAGAGACAATCTCTTCCCTCTGGACGACCCACCACTCCACACTCCCAAACACCCTCTCCGCCAGCATCCCCCTCTCAACCTTCTCCCAGATGCTCCAAACCGCCCGTCAACACCCTTCCTTCATCATCCCCCTCCCTCGCCCCCAACAAGACCCCGCTTCCTCAAACCCACCCCCCCAAGAAACCCCTTCCGCCCCATTCGACATGCACTACATACAATGGCTCCTGCCCCCGCACACCCCCAATCCCACCATCCTCTTCACCTCTCTCGCAGCCTACAAACTCCATGGTGAATTTGCAACTCCACATACAACGCTGACGCACTACCTCGACCTCGCTCCCACCAAGGATATCGTCCTTTTGAGGGGGGAGGTGGTGAAGGGCTCGGGGGTTAGCGTGGAGGATGCGAGGTGGTTGGTCATGTGTTTGCAGAAGTTTTACGGGCCGATGGGGGATGTAGGGCGGAGGAGGAGGTTGTTGGAAGGGTTTACGAGGGGGGAGAAGGAGTGGAAGGTTGAAGATTTGGTGGGAGAGGTGGAGAGGATTGACTAGGGAGGGTGATGGGGGTTTGTACGATATGTTGGGCATGGTTCGTGGTCTTGTATATTATTTTAGACGGGCGCAACGCACGTATATACCACGCCGTGGAACATAAAGAGCCAAAATACGTAGGAAGCTCTTGCGATAAGCTTCTCTATTTCGAGTTTGATGGATAACGTATCTGTTACTTCCCCAAGACGCGCTTCGTAACATGTAGGGGCATACAGCTATCCGATAGGAGGAGAAAAAGAGTTAGATACGCTATACTTGAGATAAGTCGGCGGAGTGGGAGGAGACCTACTAGATGGGATCCACTTCCTCCAGTCCCGGATACTTCAGCAAGCTCAACCCTGCGATTCCAAAGACGGTGTGAAAGACGTCGACCATGTCGCCTGGTCGATCCGCAATACCGCCCATTTCCGGATCCTGCAGGGTTAAAACACAACCGTTGAGCACTTTTTCCCGGTTGAGAAGCGCGAAGGCTAAACAAACGCCATACCTGACACCTCAAGATGAACGCCTCCAGCTTCTTCCCGTCGATCCAGTGCAGCCGCCCGATCATGGCCAGGCTGCTCAGCACCCACCAGCTGTAGCACACGTCCTCCAGCTTCTCCGGCCTCCCGTTCAGGCCGCCTCCCTCCACCTGTCGCTCGCTTAGCCACCGCCCCAGCCGGTCCGTGTCGACGAGGTCCAAGCGGCCCGCGATGGCCAGCGCACCGACGCACGTGAATATCTGGCCGGCATGCGACTCTGCTCCCGGGCTGACGCCGTAGCCGCCGTCGAAATTGGCGCAGCTCTGGACGTGCGAGACGGCGGCGGGGAGGTCGATTAGGGATAAGAGGTGTAGGAGGGAGAGGGCGTTGAGGGCGCCGTAGAGGAAGCGGGTGTCGGTTTCACCCCACTCGTCGCCGGCGAACGTGCCGGTTTCAGGATCCTGGAGGTTCGCGATAACTTTTCGGTTGGAAGGTCAGCTTATGTGGCGTTCTCGGGCTGGTTTGACAAGACAGGGGACTTACAACTGCCGACTTTGTCCTTCCCAGCACGGCCCGGCAGATCGAGCTCGTCGAGCGCATCGATAGTGGCTAGTATCTGTATCGCGCTGACGGTGTACAACATGTGTGCATCGTGGCCAGGAGCAGCGCCAAATCCTCCATTCTCATGCTGACACGAGATGACAAAAGCGATGGTCTCAGCCCTTGGTAGAGCTTCCGGATGGCCTAGAAGGTGAAGAGCGGTGAGGCCCCAATACAGCCCACTAAGGCGGAGGTGCTCCGTAAGCCAGTATTCGAGCTCGTCTCTCCGCTACACTCATGGCGATCTAGTCAGAGCTACTCTTTTTGATTACCAACCAAAAACGCAAGTGCATGTATGTGTGAGGTAGATTAGATTAAAATGAACAAAGTCGTCATGGCATTTGCAACGCGCACGGAAGCCAGAGAGCCGACAGCCGGCGTGAGAGAACAACGCAAGAAGTGGGGTAAACCGGCCGGACGACATGTTCAAGACGGGATCAGACGTAACGTACGGTGTCTAGAGTCTGGATATATTCAACGTGCTTATCGACGAATAGCGCAAGTTCTTCTGGAAGGTCGTGCTTGGCTCCGCCTCCACCACGTCCTGGGCCGGAGACGAGGGACATTATCTAAGCCTCTAAGCGCCCTGGAGCTGAACGCGCGTTGGTTGGTGGGGTAAGGCACGGGCACGGGGCGCGCGCGGCATGTACGAGGAAGGAGAGTGGATGGAGAAGCCCCTGCGAGAGTGCGAGAGAGACTGACAGCGTCCTGAAACTGACGTTGCGAGACAGGAGAGACAGGAGAGACGAGACAGGAGAGGCAGGAGAGACAGGAGAGGCGCTTGACGAGTCGGAGGAACAGTACCGGCGAACGCGCGTGCAAAGTGCGGGCCAAGTCGGTACCTGAATGCTGGTGCGTTCGAAGGGGATCGAAGAGCACGTGCACGGCGCGAGCCCTGTTTCAGGCGCCGCCCCTGTCTGAACCGGGTTAGGCTAACTGACGCAGCGTCGTGCTAGGGAGCGTGTACTACGACGGGAGTGGGACAGCGTCTGCCTTCTGCTGCCTTCTGCACGTAAGCCCTGGGAAACCACCCCTGCAGTAGGATCGCTGCCAATCTGGTGTCCGAAAACTCCCCCCCCAAAAGGAGTGTCCGCCAACAAGTCGAGAGTTCCCCAGGAGCAGGAGGAATGCACTTCTGAATACGGTCACCGGCTACCGACGAGACTCCGGCAAACACACTCCACCACGAGACAGGTAGAGAGGCGTGACTCGCTCTGAAAAATCTCGTCATCCGCCCTAGTCGCTAGTCGGAGGACAGATCCTCGTCTGGCGTCTTGTACCGGGGATCGTCCCTCTTCTGCTCGCCCAGTCATGTTTGGCGCTGGACGCTAATCCACCATTCCACCACTCCACCTCAATTGTCTTCTCAGCCGCTGCACTGCACACTGGGAAGTCCGGCCACCTCATAGACAACTGGAGCGTGCGGGGGGAAACCTATTCGTGGATCCTCGCCTGCCATTTTTTTACGACGGTCAACCGAGTCTGTTTGCCTCGGTGCACGCCTCGCTCGCAGTCTTCTCTATTCTTATGCTGCTGGTGTGAGGAGGGTCCTGGGGCCAGATTAGCAGAAGTGAGTAGTTTGTTTTGTTTCGTGTCTTTGTTCGTCCTTGGGTTTCGCATTGTTCCTCAACCCGAGCCCCACGGAGGCATCGGCCGAAAGTCTTCGCATTTGCACTGCACCCTTTGACGGATACGCCCCTCGAGTCGCTACATTGGCGTCGTACGGTGCATTATCGGGAGGGATCCCATTGCCAACATTTTTACGAGCGCACCCCTGAGTAGGATACTGCTCTGTGAATTTCGGTGTTGGCTTGAGCGCGAAGACTTTTGGCCGTGCAAACCCCGCGAAAACGCCTGGATTCGTCGACATTTGTATCTGTAGAGAAGCAACCCGGGAGGCGGCGCACTTGGGACCCTCCGCTAATGCATTGACACCGGGTTTTCTATATGTGGTCTCGTCTCATGTCCGAGCGCACATATTTCAAGTGCAGATAGCTAAGGTTTACCGAATAGGCAATACTGTGAATCAGGCTTTCCACACACGGCATCACCCACGTCGGTTGTCTCAGAAAAGTGTAGTGCATATTCACTCTTTGTTGTGCGGCGCCCGATTACCGGCAACTCCTTCTCCGCGAGCCACCAGAACCTGCTTCCAGCTTTGACCTGCAGGCGATAGGGACCCTGCAGTCAGATCAACACTCCGATTACGTCGCCATAGCGAATAGCTGAGCCTTGAGGGCCCTGGCTAGTCTCGGGAGGTTTCTGGGATTGTTTTCGAAGCGTCGGTCAGTCATCTCAGCTTCTATACCACCTTTCAACACGAGGGATCCAAGAAATGCGTTTGGAATAGGGATACTGAATATGCAGCAGACTACGAAGGCGCCTTCTACGAGACCGCTGACGGCAGCCGCAAGGCCGGGGTTACATCGCCGCATAGATTCTTACGGATTCCCGCAAGGGAAGGTAGCACTCTACTACTACCCGAGAGCTGACGGCTGGAATCTTGGAGGGGAATTCAGCATGCCTAAAAAATCACACAACCTGTCCTTGAGCGCCATACCGTCGGTGAAGGATGACGGAGACACTGGGAAGCAACTGAGTCCTAAGCTGCCAAAGACTCCATTCCGAAAACCTTGGAAGAAGAACTCAGAGTCCTACCCTCAGCCTTCTCCGTTCCCCCAGACCCCAGGTGGGAATCAAGGACAATTTAGGGAACCTCCTATGGCCACCCCTGGTCTCCCTCGTTCGCCGAGTCATTCCAAGCTCCCGCCTCTTCCGCTCTCTCCGGTCAGCTCTCCAAAAGCTCAAGATCCTGGACGGTCTTTTTTCTCTAATTATGGGGCCTCGAAATCGTCAAGTCGAATAAAGCCAGCAGAGACGATACGCCAGGTTCAAGGAGATGTCTCGTTGCATCCCACAGGCTCGAATGAATCAAACACATCTGATCAACCATCTGCGCGGCGCGCTGGCTCATACGGGGATCTTATACAAGCTAGTGCGTCTGGCACTTCATCCCCGCAGGGTAGGAGTGTCCTCTACACCCAACAGCAGTGCGCTTCAAATGACTAATGAGTTTTGGATCGCCGCAGGTTCTGTCGAGCAGGAGAACGCAGCACGGCGACGTCCCGTTGGAGCAACTGTTAGGTCCGAGTCCAATACGACAAACAATAGCACCACCTCTAGCGAGATGAAGAAAAAGAACAAGCCTAAGCCCTTTGCTCATCTCCTTAGCCGAACCCGATCCATCAGGGCTGAATCGAGCCTAACCCCGAAGCCGCGGACGCCGAACCGCTTCCATGATATCGAATCCACAGACGAAGAACAATTAGATGCGCTCGGTGCCAAGACAGCTCCCCTTCAACATGACAAGGATAGGTCTTTCCGAGACATGATGAACACCTCCATCCCAAGAAAGCCTTCCGGAGACTCGGAAAACGATAGCCTTGGTGGGTCGTCCAGAGAAAACGGGAAGAATTCATTCAGAGATGGCTCTGGCGGCGCCTTTCTCTCTAACCTGAAAACATCATCCTCAAAGGCCGCTGATGGACTTGGCAAGGCAGGGAAGGGATTCTTCGGGAAGTTCGCTCGGGGGGTTAGCGGAGGCGAATCGGAGAAACCTCTTGAAGAGGAAAATTACATTTGTTCAGTGATAAACTTGCCTCTAGTGGAGCAGACGCGTTTAACCAGGATATCAAAGAGGCTTGAGTTCTCGAGGGATAAAACTGAGTTTTGGATGCCCTCGTTGCCATGGCGCTGCATTGAGTGGGTTCTTCCATATCGGCTTGGACTGGACAGTAATGCTGACCTAAAACTCAACAGTTATCTGAATGACAAAGGATGTGAGGAGGAAGGCTTGTACAGGATTCCAGGGAGCGGGCCTAGGGTGAAGGAATGGCAAAAGAAATTCGACACAGGTGAGTACCACCGATGCTAACATCTGACTCTCGTTATCATGAGGCCCTGACATCCTTCGTGCGTCAGAGCTCGATGTCGATCTCTTCAGCGAACCGGATCTGTATGACATTAACATCATCGGGTCGATGTTCAAAGCCTGGCTCCGCGAGCTTCCTGATGAGATCTTCCCCAAGACAACACAAGCCCGTATCGCTGAGAAGTGCATGGGTGCAACGGAAACCCCACAAATGCTTAAAGACGAGCTCTCCAAGCTCCCCCCTTTCAACTATTACCTCCTCTTCGCGATAACATGCCATCTCAGTCTCCTCCATTCCTTCGTCGATAGGAATAAGATGGACTACCGCAACTTATGCATCTGCTTTCAGCCATGCCTCAAGATCGATGGGTTTTGCTTTCAATTCCTCGTCTGTGACTGGAAGAACTGCTGGCAAGGATGCTGGACGGAGAAGGAAGCGCTCATCGAGGAAAATCGCGTGTTAGACGGCCACCCTTCTTTGAATCACAACGTTCGAACGCCAACTCCGGAGGGGCGAACTGTGTCTTCCTCGCATAGCAGCAAACAGTCCATATCCACCAATGATATGGGGACCGATTTCACGCCTCTTTCCCCGTCGGGCTATCATGAGAGCGAGAAGCAGCACCACAAAGTGCCCCAGCATCCAGCCCCCTCTCTATCGCCAATTTCGCCAGTTTCACCGTTATCACCAATGCGCCTCTAGGGCGTTGATCCGAACTTGGAGGAACACTGAACAAGGGCAACCTAATTTGTGTAACCGTAGGGAGTGCGATGGTACGATTACGACGGATTTTAAGAGCAACTTCCTAGGAATCGCATAATCAAACTCCATTCCTTGCCAACCGCGCTTTCCTCGATTTTTATTTTTCCGACTCGATAAGATTAGCACGAATTTCCTTGTATACCCCAAGCCTTCTGCCGCGTTGTCCCTTTTTCGTTTCTTGTAACGCCCATTTGTTTCATTCGGCCCCTGCATTGAGGCACAGTTTAGTGGAAGAGCGAGGAGTGAAGAGCGGCTTGTGGGATGGCCATCTGCTTTTTTATCTCTTACTTTCCTTTTTGTTTTGGTTTGTGGCGCAGAGACTTATTGGCGCGGGGAAGCGGCGATCTTGAGCGTGTACGATAGATTTAATGGTCCCCACGGGTGGGGAACGTCGAACGATTCAAGCATGTCCCAAATGTATGAGATTGATAAGCATTCTTTGGGAAGAGATGAAAGTTGGATATTGACAAGATAACCATAAGCCCCAAACGCCCCTTTCCCTCTAAACCTTGAATGGGGATCATGTTGCAACAGGATATCCTCATTTAACCCGTCTTCGTCCGTGCTCTCGCCTCGTTAGCTCTCATCTTCCTCTCATTCCTGCGCAATTTCTCTACCCTCTCCCTCCTCCCCTCACCCCTAACATTCCTCCCATCCCTCTCTGCCTTCTCCTTCTTCTCGTCAACCTCCACCAACCAATCACCCTCCCCATCCTTATTCTTCCCCTTATACCCCCACTTAGGCACCCAATCCCCCTTCTCCTCGTCAAACACCATCTTCTTGCGCTCCTCCTTCGTCTTCGGCTTGATCCCCTTCTTCGCGGCGAAGAGCTCCCATTTGGTCTTTTGCTTCTCGGGGGGCAAGGGCTTCTCCCGCGGCAGGGGCGTGGTGGGGGGTGGGAGGTGCATCAGGACGCCGGAGGAGTTGGAGGTTATGGGGCAGGTTGTGAGGAGTTGGTTTATGAGGGATTGAGCGCCGTCGCGGGCGGTGGAGGAGATGAGAGATTCTGTGAGGTCGGAGGGAAGGGGGTTGCTGTCGAGAGCGAGGAGGTTTCCGAGGTCGAAGGTGTATGGCGTGGGTTTCGAGACTGTGACGGGTTTGCTTAAGGGTTTTTTTTTCAATGTTAGTTTTATGCGAGGGAGGGAACGGGGGTTTGGGGAGACGGACAATTCTTTGGCTTCCGAGCCAGCTGTATCTAGAACCACCTCCATAGCTTCAGCGGCCATTTCTATAGCCGTTATCGTCGTGGTGTTGGACTGGTGGGGATTTTAAAGAAACTGAACTTTGTGCTGCAAAATCCCACAATGCGGCTCAAAATATTAAAAGCAGCGCTGTAAGCCTCTTTGGGCGCTCCTGCAAAATATTACCGAACGGTTTACCTCCCTCAAAATCATCGTCAGGGACCAATTGCGGAGGAGACATATCGGCGTGTCTCGCAATGGCTTCACAGAGCTGCTGGAGGTGCCTCCTCCGCTGTCCTCCTTCAATTTACCCCGGTAATCGCCTCTTCTCGACAACACCTGCCGTTCTGGCGAAGCCCCTCAAGGCCAAGAAATCCGACCAGGCCTTCGGTGCGCCTAAGAAGGGCGTGAAATCCCTCAGGATCAAGAAAAAGGTCGCCGGGAAATCCACCGGAAAACCGCCTGCGCCAGGGGAACGGAAGGCTATTCGGAAGCGGATCGTGTTGAGCAATACTAATGCGTTGGAGGTCAAGGGGATGCAAGATTTGAGTAATGAAAATATGGCGGATGAGGAGGTTCGAGGGACAGTAGTTGGATTGCCTGGCCCGCTCGTTGACCGGTTGAGGGCGGTGGAGGCTTTCAGAACAGGACAAGGGTGGGGGTTGTTCAGACGGCCTGGGGTGCTGATGAGAGGAGATAGTTTAGAGATCGCAAAGGCTTTGGAGGGTGTGGAGAGCGAGAAGAAGACGCTAAGGAGGATCTATACTGGCGAGAGGAGGAGCGGGAAGAGTGTCATACTACTACAGGCGATCTCCATGGCGTTTCTGAAAGATTGGGTGGTTGTCACCATTCCTGAAGGTATGTTCGAATCTTCGGCTCATATCCTTTGTTTGCGGCGCCACGGCTAACACAGCCTCATGAACAAACAGGACAAGATCTCACAAACGCACACACGGAATATGCTCCTCTCCACTCCACCACTCCCGTGCAATACGTCCAAAGAGCATACACCGCCTCTCTCCTCTCACGCATCTCTAAAGCCAACGCTCCCATTCTCTCAAACCTGAAGACCTCCCTCTCCCACAAACTCCCCATCCCCATCCCGCGAGACACTCCCCTCTCCCGGCTTGCCGATCTAGGTGTCAGGGATCCAGACATCGCGTGGCCCATCTTCCAAGCCCTCTGGGACGAGCTTACGTCTACACAAGCTGCTCGGCCTCCAATCATGCTCACGCTTGACGGCCTGGGTCACACCATGCGCGATTCCCAGTATCGTGATCCGGCGTTCAAACCGATCCATGCTCATGACCTCGCAATCGTCCGCCACTTCGTGGACCTTCTCTCCGGTGCCCGCTCACTCCCCAATGGAGGCGCTGTCCTCGCTGCAACTTCGGCATCTAACGTTCCATCCACACCGTCTCTTGCTCTCGCGCTAAGCCAGCGCTTACACTCTACCACCACCACATCATCCCAGCAACAAACGCTATCCCGACTAAAACCTATTCAGCGCAATCCATTTATAGCGTATGACGAGCGGGTCCTACAAAGCATCACACCCAGTGTTGATATCGTGGAGTTGCAGGGTCTAAGCAGGGAGGAGGCACGAGGGCTCATGGAGTACTACGCCGCGAGTGGGATGTTGAGGCATAAAATCGACGAGAGCTTCGTGACGGAGAAGTGGACTATTGCGGGGGGTGGGGTTGTGGGGGAGCTCGAGAAGGCTTCTGTGATGGGGGTGAGAGTTTGATGTAGTGGCGGGGGTTGTAGAGGAATGTGCGGTAGACATGTATTGTTATTATTGTGCTAAAATAAATATTATTCTCTCTTGGTTCCTCCACCCGCGATGTATACAGAAAAATTAGATGTAAAATAGCTGTCAAATCTCTATGGAAATCTATAAGTTATAGAAAAAAATAATGTGTTGTGCGTGTCAGGCACCAGGGTATAGGACCCAGGTTGAGTTGCAATAGCATTGTGTCAAGCCTCTGACGGACAAAAATTTCCTCTTTAAGTTTAGTGGAGTCTTTTGTTTAGGGTAGGGGGTTAGGGCTCCTCACAAAGCCCTAACTTCCGTTCCATTTCAATTCACGGCTTCTCAGATGCACACAGTTTTCTACATGTGATCATTACAACCTCTACTTCACAAAAATCTCAAATCCCCGCACCTAGGCTTCTTTGCCGGTGCAAACCTGTGCTTCGGTCTTGTAAGAATCCCCTATTTATCTTTATATTTCCATTCTGTGAATTCCACGTGCCTTTCACATGCGTTCCAATCCTGGTGAATATTTAAGCGACTTTGCGTCATTACCACAACAACCCCTCCCACAACCCCTCCCACAACCCCTCTCACAAGTTCACCCAAGCTCACCTATTCTAATTCTAATTCTTTACCATGGCAGTATTTGATCAAACTCCGCTCCTAGACAGCACCTGCGGGTCTTCTCTCCCATCATCGCCCAACTCTTCCAAGGAGGCAGAGAGACCACCCTTGTCGCAATCCGTCGTCCGATCTATTGAGATCGTCAAGGCAATCAAGCAAGGCCACCCTTCGGACGAGAGCTGGATCAAATTACAACTGCAGCCCGGCGATTATGAGCGGCTAATGGAGCAGCTCGAAGCTGAAGATCTTTTGGGCTTCGTGGAGGATAAAGTTCGGTTAGTCGTTGAATAGGACTATTCAGTCGTGAGCAAATGTAATACTGACCTTGAGTTTTATGACAGAATTGATTACTCCTCGAATTCTCACCAACTTGTCATAAGAATGCCTGATACGCCGATACATGCAATTCTTACTGCTGATGTGGTTTATGAGATTAGGTCTCAATTGAGACAGATTGCTGCGGCTACACCTGATACAGAAATAAGTGCAATTGCTAACTCTGTTCAGCATTGCGGTTCGTGCCGCATCTTTCTAGATGGGTATGTAAGACGCTGCCCCGACGGGTCTTTCCGCTCCCCTGATGCGTCCTTTCGCCGCCTCAAAGAGCAGTACCCCTGCCTCATCATCGAAACAGCATCCTCGAAGAAGAGTAAAGATCTTCATAAGCTGGCCCAAGACTACATCCTAGGCTCACACGGCAACGTCAAAATGGTCGTTGGGTTGGATGTTAAGTACCCAGACTCGAGAATTGCTACCGTGTCCGTCTGGCGCCCCGACGGAGTATATAATAGGGATAGCGTACCCAATCTTAGGGTGAAGAACACTATCAAGTCGGAGGTAAGAGTGTATATTCAGTATAGTGTAGCTTCACTACTAACGTGTCTCACTTTTCTACAGGTATTCCGGAGTGCCGATATGTCTCTTCTCTCAAAAAACGCCGCCCTGGACATTCCAATGTCGATTTTTTCGCAATCGCCATCCTCCGCTAGGACGACGATTAGTATCCCATATAAGACACTAAGCGACTTCCTTGAGGTTGCGATCGACAGTCAAGCAGTAATGGAGCAGCGGAGAAACCATCCGGCCCTGCAGAAACCGCCGCCCTCCACCCCCACAAGTTACGGCACCACAAACGGGCGAGCCAACTCCCTCACGGCTCTCAACCCCAACAGACGCGGGTCACGCCCATACGGGTCGTTATCCCCTGCCTCCCGGTACCTTACGAGGGGGCTCCGACAGTCAAAGTTCCGCCCTGCCCCAATCGCGGCGACAGCACTGGCGGCCGTGGCAGTGGCGGCAGGGCGCTTGTCCAGCCGTTAACACGGGTCGTGTAGGGTTGGGGTGGCTTTTTATCGCTTTACGTACTGGCACGTTTCTCTCCGAATGCTCAACAACGGTCTAGAGAACTCCCCTCCTATATTCTAGTTTCTCTCTAAATGCTCAACGACGGTCTAGAGAACTCCCCTCTTGTATTCTAGTTTCTCTCTAAATGTTCAACGACGGTCTAGAGAACTCCCCTCCTGTATCCTAGTTCCATTTTTCCACATCATGCAACTAGTGTACGATAGAAAAAAATACAGATAGGCACGTGACAAGAGCACTTGAAGTGCTGGAGATTGCCAATGTCCGATTCGCGGGGACTCTACTAGTGGGTGTGGTGGACAGGGATATAATTATTGCTTTGACTGGGCTATTTAATCAGGATCAAAGAGACCGTGAAGAGTTTGTCAATCGATACTCGACTAACGATTGCCAATATGACAACAGAATGAGGAGGGTTGACCAGATTACCCCCTACCAACTACCCTGGGGAAGTGGCTGAGATATATAGCGACTGTAGCGGCTATGTCCCACGAACTACCTTTGATGGCGAACCGATTCCCTTATCGACGCCTTGATGACTTATTTGCCAATTCAATAAATATAGTGTTCAGTACGCCAAGTATCTCTATTTGAACCCCTCGACATTGCCCCCTTCCGCCTCGGGGCCAATTCGGTCAAGTTGGCTGCTCCGGAACGGACACAGCGTGGTGGTACGGTTTCTATTCGAACATGGTGCTAACTCGAGGCCCCGACTTGACAGCGGGGCAACCGCTCTGGAACTAGAGGGAGGCCACCAATCTGTGATGTAGCTCCTCACGCGATATTCGAGCAGAGGGTGATAAGGGCTTGGTGGCTAGTCATCACGTCTTCCCGAATTTAATTTAGGTTCTTCTGAATCGTGACCAACATCGGAAACGATGCTTGATTCCGTATACCAAGGCCCACAGAAGGGGCTCGAATATTTCTTCAAGCGAATTTGAATAGTGCATACATAATGCGGTTCCTGTTCCCTCTTAGAGCTGTAGGATATGTACAAGATTGACGGATGAACAACACTTAGAAGCTACGATAGCTAGAAGGGATGAAAAGTGAAATTATGAGATTCGTTAATGAAGATGCGAACCTCCTATCAAGATAGTTATATATGATTTCATACATATTTCAATGTACTGTGGAGGCATAAGTTCAGCCGGTAGGTAGAAGGATGGTTGGATTAAGCAGGTCGTGCGTGCGGTAGGTGGGCTACCCCTGCCAAGAGAATGACTAACCACTAGCTGAAATCACCTCCACAGTACTATAATTGGGACGTTCGTGCAATGTTCGTTGCGACCGGGATCGTGGTGGGGTATCGAAACTTTTTGACACAACATGTTCGTAGTCAACCCTTCCCCCGCCGCCCGCCCGGCAAACCCAGAATTGTGATAGCTTTGCTTTTCGCTCTGCCATTCTCAAATATGCTCAAGTCTCTCCTGCCTCTTCTAAACCGCTTTATAGCCATCTCTTGCAGAGCATATTCTCTTACTCTATGTTAGGCCTCCAATGACTCCAGAAAATTGAGCCCTTCAAGCGAGGTGGGGTGTCTCAGCTCGAACTACAAATCCAGACATTCTCCCCGACCAATCTCAATATTCCATAGTAGGGTGACTTGACGGTATCTTTCAGGGATGACGGAAGCTGTAACAGTTATTGGCGCAGCTGGCGCGGTCGCCAGCATTATTGACGTCCTCGACAAGACGATAAACACCGTTCACGAGCTTCAGAATCGGTGGAGGGACGCAGATTTCACTTTTATCGACCTTGCGGCTCAGCTTACGGCTCTGAAGGCCGCATTAGCAAAGATCAAAGAGTGGACAGACACCGATCTTGCTGAGCCACACCATCCGCTAGTCTCGGATTTGGACGTTTCGATGACTTGTTGCAGAACGCTAATCTGTAAAATAGACGCCCAGTTCTCAGAGCTGCGCCAGACGGGAGACGAAACACATGACCTTGCCAGCAAAATCAAACTTATGTTCGAGAGTAGAAGGTTGGATGATCTGCAGAAGATGATCGAGCGACAAACGAACGCCTTGACCTTACTTCTCACAGCATATAACCGGTAAGAATTTTTTTCGTAATCATCTAATGCGGCTAGTGCCTAATGTTTACAGCAAAATGATATCGGAGCAGAGCGTGCTACTCGAGGGGCCCGGTTCACGCAAGATCTTTAGACGAGTTGAAAACGATTCTACGTCATTGGTTGTTACACCTTCTCTATTTAGTCGATGCTCCAACAATTTATCAAAACTCTCGATGGTTTTTCAGTTCGATCGCGAGCTCTTTGTCTCCAAGGTATACGAGCGGGCGCTTCGGAGGGGAAGTCTTCGGCGACAGCAAGCGGGCACCAAATTAGTGGAAGCGAATAAGCGGTCCCAAGTGATTGACCGCCGCCTTAAGGAAGACGCGATAAGCTTAAGAAAAGTTTGCAAGGTCCTGCTCCTTGGGACTGCTGACAGTGGGAAGGACGACATCGTAAAGCAAATGTGGATAGTCCACCATAATGGCTTCTCCGTAGAGGAGCTGGAAACGTACCGGCTCACAATCTACAGAAATGTCGTCGACTGCGCAAAGACCTTGATAGGAGCTATGGAGCAGTTAGGGATACAGCCGGAGCGGGAGGTTAATCGGGAATACTGCAATTTCTTGGTGGACTACTCTATCGGCCCTGACCCCAAGAAGCCTCTTGAAGCTAAGGTTGGCGAGGCAGTCAGCTCCATGTGGCACGATCCGTGCATCCTAAAGGTCATGGAACGTCAGAACGAATTTTATCTCATGGACTCGGCACAATAGTCAGTAATTAGAAATCTTATGCTGCGGCCTAGGCTAATCGTTCGTAGTTTCTTCGAAGAGATAAAAAGGATCGTCAAGCCCGACTATACCCCCACTGAAGCTGATGTTCTTAAGGCTTGCACTACAGGGATCAGAGAATACCCATTTACAATGGGTGCCCTTAGAATGCATATCATCGATATTGGAGAGCAGAGGTCTGAGAAGAAAAAGTGGATTCCCCAGTTTGACGGAATCACAACCATCATCTTCGTCGTGAATCTAGGTTCTTACAATGAGATCCTTCCGGGGAAATCGAATCAAACCGGAATGATGGAGTCACTAGTACTTTTTGATTCCGTAGTTAACTCGAGGTTGTTTCAGGCCACGTCGATCGTTTTGTTCCTGAGCAATGTCAGTGGTTTCGAGAGCAAGCTGGCTAGGTTTCCACTCAGTAACTATTTTCCGGACTATTCCGGGGGCAACGACGTGAACAGAGCCGCAAAGTACATCCTCTGCCGCTTTAACCAAGTTAACCGCGCTCACCCGAATCTATATCCACACCTCACTAACGCTGATGACACATCGAATATACGCCTAGTCTTCGCAGTGGTTAAAGAAACTATAATCCAGAATGCACTGCGGGTGTCTGGATTGTATGTTTAGGGTTTAGAGAGACTTGGAAAATATGGCCCCTTTTCTAACCACCAAACCACCCTCGATCAACAGGACTGGCTTGCAATGCTGTCGCTTTTCCGCAGTTCGAGAGACATCGCGGCAAAGAAGTAGTTTCCTGCGGCGACGAAGACCTACCATGTCCAAAAACAAATCGGCAATACGAATACATCTACGTGGACCCGTTTGTGAGGACCTCGGAAGCTAGTCTAATGCACTACTTCTACAATCTACGCAGTTGCAGCGCGCAGGACATTGAGAATGTTCTGGCGTGCATTCACGGATCCAGGGCATGTTTGAGAAGATATTCGGTACTCTGGGGTACGGGATGCACGCCGTGCCTGGCTGGGCCCTTTGGAAATCCACCGTTTTGCTCGTTCTGTCACAGACTGGTCCATTGGTCTTTGCGATCCGGCAGCTACGCAGACATCCCGGGGATGCGTTTACTTTGTCAATGTACCTGATCGGGTTTTCAACTCTTAAGTTGCTGGTTCCTAACGTCTGGAGTGTGCGGGGCAGACAGGGTTGATTTCGTTCATACCCAAAGCCTTCTCTATATTCCCATGTAAGATATAAACTAGCAGAACACCTTGAAGTTGGGTGGTTCGTCTCTGCTCTAATCGCCAACAGACTCTCCTTAAACCTAGGGGTTTATGGAGTAGTTGCTACGGGGAAGCAAGATGGCCCCGTACAGTCCATTCTCTACAAAACTTCGTAAGAATGAAAATCGAGCATATCTCATATCGAAATAGTAATAGAATAAATTCTCTCAGAGCAAGCTAGTGGGCGCCGTCGAGCGTGGAAGTCGTGCCACAACTCAGACTTTGGAAACTTGCAAGTCACCCATTTTTTGAGCGAAATGCAGCCCTTGAGAAGGGGTGAAAAATATATATTACAAATTTTAGTAGCAAGCCCAACAGTTGCCTCAGATGTTTTTGAATTAATTTACATTGTAGAATAACCTATCATAAAAGAGTTCGGTGAGGTCCCCGAACTGTTTTTGGCGTGGTTTACGCAGTAGGATAATAAGTAGCGCGGCTATGCTACTGCTGGATGTTCAGTCGTGGCCGGCCCTATATGCCGATTCCTTCAGTGAACTCAGACCCACGCAGGCGCGCGCTAAGCCTAAAAAGGCTATACTCTTATGGAGAGGTTGTGACGCCAGCAGTTGTGTCCAACGTCTCGTGAGGGTTAGATCCATTGAGGCTGGCGGGCAAGCTTCTGGTAAAGGCGCTAGGAGGGGTGCTGAGGCTGCGTAGCTAGTAAGTGTTAAAAGCTTGGTTGAGACGTGATGTCAAGAGAGCCTGTGGAATGGAATACAACGCCATACCACCACCTTCGCTAATGGTGGTATTAGAGATAAAGTCTTCAGTCAGAGTGGCTACTCCAGTTCCTATGTTCAGATAGGTAGCATAGGAGAAGCTGGAGGCAAAGTTAGAGAAATAATTGATCGTATAAAGAGGTGCGGTTTCGGGGGGTGTATGATCCAGATGAGATTTCCGCATTTCCATAACTGCGCAGCTTTTCCCATTGCAGCCAACATGAGACCCTACGTATGAAAGAGTGACAGTGAAATCGACAACCGTAAGCCCTACTCCCTGACCTTTCCCCATAACAAAGACAATTCTCATAAGGGTTGTAATGTTGGTATTCAGGTTAAATTCCGTGTTAGTTCCAAACAGGAAACTGGTGTACCAGTCACTTGGGACACCAGTACCAAAAATAACAATTTGAGTTTGGAGCTGGACACTGGCCCTGGAACACGATGCCCGTGCCTGACTTCGACACCCTGGGACAATCCAAAAGAAAGTAGGAGGATTCTATCGCGAAGGAACTCTTGCCTTCACTAGGAATCCTTGCTACCGGGACCCCGACGAGCGAGGGATAAGGGACCCTGCCTTTCGGGAGAGGAACCCAATCGCTTCCGTCATGGATAGAGGAGTTGAGACCCTCCAATACGCGGGAATTTTTATATTCCCCCATACATTCATACCTGAACTTTGGGATGAATCCGGAGCTGTGACAGAGGATAAATATAGGACATTTAACACTGGCCGTACCCTACGGAGGTAAGATAGACCCTGAAATGGTGATGCGTACATTGCATTCAGATTTGACAAGTCCAAGTATCGTAGTAAGATTATACCATTAAGCTCGTGTTAGCAATAGCGATCAGCCTTAAAGAAGCTCGACCTCCCGCTGGAGATAAAGACTATAGGGGCCCTATAGCCACCCCAGAAAGACTGAACGTTCGTAGCATATAGAGCGATGTGAACGCCCCGGCAAAGCTTGAACTGCCTATTGATCGCTCTATTAGCGCGAGCCTAATGCAGCACTTAGCCTCGAATAGCGCCAACCTTTTCAAGCTGTCCCCAGCAATGACAGCGAACACAATTAGATAGACGGTAGGGCCCTGATGAAAAAGTCAGTGACTGTAACGGAAAATGCGTCTTCGACGGCAACTGCCCGCATAATGGGTGGCTTCAATTAATCTTCTCCCTGCTGGGTAAGCAGAGGCTAGCTTTCCATTGTATGTGGTACCGACTATCGCCAAAGCAGTAAACAGAAGCGGAAGGATAACCAACAGAATATTGCCACAGGTATTAGTAAGAGACCTATGCCGCGATGAGGTTTTAGGCTCAGTCGGCCAGTTTGGAATGAAAGACTGATTTTCGACACCTTCAGGGTTTTCTGGCCCTGGTTCGACAGCAGGGTGGTTTTCCGGGTTCTGTTCCCTGTCCTGTTGACATCTTCCCGCACGCTGACGGTTGCTGGTAGTTAGGCGAGTCGTGGGATCAAATCACCAGACCAATTGGACCCAGGAGACACCCGGCGGGCAATTCCGCGATTCTGAAAGCGGGCACTCAGGCTGGTGGTTACGCGTCTTTCCGCAGGATGCCAGCAGGATTGAGAGCCATTTCGGCGCTCTAGCTATTCCGGAGCTAAACCCTTTCGGACTTTGGTACTTAGCCTCTTCGCACCGCTCTTCAGCCTTCAACAGCGGCCGTAAGGCCACAGCGACCTTACTGCTAAGCAAGCTAAAGTTACTGTAGCGGGCGGAAACTACGGTAATGTACTGATAGGAGGGCTTGTCACTCATTCCCACGTGATGTTGAACCGAGTCTCAAGCATTTTACCGTATGGTCCATCTATTTTAGTACATTTAAAGATCTCGTGGCGTTTGAGACCTTATAGCACGTATATATTTTTATTTAGCACAGAAGTCGGAACCAAGGAAGCCAGAGTTTACGGGAAGCGGTACTCAAAATAGAACCAGAGCGGGGGAGCTCAGGAAACAGCTTAAAAAAGAAAAGAGATGATAGGAGCTGCTAGGGGTCCTCGGTGCTGGGCTTTGGTCTGATGAAGTCGGAGGCCGCAAACAGAGCAAAAAGCGCCTTTGAGCCTCGGGGAATGCCGAATAGATGTGCACGGGGGTTCACTACTGTAACACGAAAGCCGCCAATACGAGCCCCACTTCCGGTTCCGTGGTCCCACCCTTCCGCTATCTCTGATGTGACGATATCGCAGTACTGCTCGGATTCGACTATTTTCATCACCCCTTCCAGGGATGCAGAGTAGAGTATGTCGCTCCTTGCGTTATGGATCGGTGTGGCCCTTCGTGCACTCTGCCCGCAATCAAAGCCGGTAGGTATCTCTGGGCCGGAGTGTTGGAAATTATACTGCCGTGGAGGTGCAAATCCACATGTACCACGAAAATGCGATCCAAGGCGGTACCGCTTATGTTGTCAGGTAGGTATGACACCAGGAGGACATGCTCAAGTTGTCAACGGCGGCGCCACAGCTGTTTTCTAGATAATTTAGCTAATGGTGAAATTGGAGAAGCCGGTGTATTATTGCTGTAGTAGGGTTTGACAGATTGCTATGGTAGGATTTGCAATACTTTGACTTGGAGTAATGCAAACGTCCGAGTATCCCAAGCTGCACTGGCCGGCGGGAGAACCTTTGACCGCTCCGGAATAAGCCTGGGTCAGCCCTTATTTGCGTTGGGACGAACCAAAGCAGCAATGATGGAAGCAACGACAAAGCCCGACGGACTCGGGCCCCGTCAAAACCACATTTCTAGAGACTAAATAGATGTAAAGACTACTTGAAGCTGCTTTGCAAGCATAATTTAAGTCAAGATAGAAAAATACGGCGATGGATGTCTTTCTAGAATAGCAATCCAGAATGTTCGCATATCATGGTCGGGGGGCCGCCGGAGTCGTCATCTCGTCTTGTTCTACGTAAAAGCCCCTGCTCGGCTTGCCCCTCAATATCGCTACTTTTCCCTGCGCGTCGTTCACTGCCAACTCCCCGGTTCTGCACAGGCTGACCTCGAATGCTGGCTTTCTTTCTGCGCTTTTTCCGCCCCCATTTCTCCACCTGCTCTCTCCGATCCGACCGTCATGGCCATGCGCAAGGCTGATCGAGACGGAGGGCAGAAGTGCCAGGAGGATATGAAGGGCCTGCACATAACCCACTGTGTCTCGTATAATAATAATAGTCACGGAGTCAGGTTACTACTATGCACAAGCACTGCCCTGTCAGCTAGACCCTCCCGTCGTTGAAAAGCTCAAATGTTAATTACGACGCCATCCGCTCTTTTCTTGTGCGACAGCGATGAACTTCTCATTCTCCACGCTCGTTTGTTTTGAATTTCAAAAGTGGCAGCTGCTCGTTGATTTTGGGCTTTTGGGGGTGACCAGGATGTGTCTTTTGCAGTGGTTTCTGCTGCTGCTGTTAGGCGCGTCTCTTGCGGCGCCAGCCTCGCCAACCTTAGGCGCCCGAGCTCCCCAGTCAACGGCGTGCGGTGCTATCGTTAATTCCAAAGGTATTAATTAGCCTTGTAGAAGCATTTGGAATCCCATAATATCTAATACTTCAATAGATACGAGTGTCTTCAATGCCAGTCTTGCATACGAATGCCTTACAAGCGTTCCTTTCAATCCTGCCGTCGCGACTCGCTTCCTCCAATACTATAATGATACTCTCCAATTCCAAAGCACATTAACGTACCTCAAGAATCCGCCAGCGAGCTACCAACAGCCAGGTGTTGATCTATTGGGAGGTCTGGAAGAGCTGCAGCAAGCAATAAACGATGGAAATTTTCCAAATCAGTACGAGTTTGAGGCTGCTCTGCAAACTCTCTTGTATGCAACACATGACGGGCATGTCAATCTTTTCGCTGGAATTCTCTCTGCCTTCAATTTCGCAAGTCCATACGACATTGTCTCTCTTTCGCTTGATGGAGTGCAGCTTCCAAAGGTCTACTTGGCTAGTACTTCTTCCACACTAGCCTGTACTTGCACACTACTGACGCGAGAGCAGTGGATCTCTTTGAGAGCTCCTATTTCACAACCTACCAACCATCTGCCATAGCCTCCATCAACGGCATAGATGCTACCGCCTACCTGACAAAATTCGCGTCCAAGAACTCCGTCGGGACCCTCGAGCCACACGCCGACTGGAACCAGCTAATGCTCAGTGCCGCACAAGACGTCCAGGGGTTCTTCAACGTCTTCAGCGGTGGGGCGACCTTCTACCCCGGCGATACGATAACCTTCACGCTCGAAAATGGCACGAAGATCAGTGATCGTTATCTCGTTATCTACAACGACCCCGGCCCTACCGGCCCTCTAGAGACTGGAGGGGACTTCTATAATTTCTTCGTACTAGGCTTCTACCCGGCATCTTTCGATCCCGATTTAAGCGATAACACGACTAACTCCTCCGCTTCCTCATCCGTAGCCCCATCTTCTACGCCCACGGCCGCAGCAACATCAACCGTCTCCTCACTAGCGCCGCCCGCGCCATCCTCATGGAATAACACCGCCTACCCCGACATCCCCGATGTGGCACAGGTAGATCTAGGGACATACGGAGGGGGATACATTTCCGGTAGGCTCACTTCACCAATTAGCTGAACGTTATAAAAACACGAAGCCCCCCATCTCGAAACCCCGCTATACATTCACTCATACCCATACTCATGCTGGTATGTGAACAGGCTATTTCCTCAACTCCACATCCACCTCCGTCCTCAGCATCCCCAGCTTCGACGAATACGGCGATGCGATCAATACGTTTCAAAGTACGATCGGGCAATTCATCGCACAAAGCAAAGCTGCCAGCCTTCAAAAAGTCGTTATAGATCTCCAGCAGAATGTTGGCGGGCAGCCACTTTTGGCGATTGATGCGTTTAAACAGTTCTTCCCAAACATCGACCCCTTTGCTGGTTCCCGCATGCGCGCCCACCACTCTGCAGATGTGATGGGCGAGACGATGACGAACTACTGGAACAGCTTGAATGGCACTGACGATGGTTACTACATCCTAGCGGACAGCGAGTGGGTAGCGACGGATCGCCTCAACGCGAATACGGGCCAGAATTTCACTTCCTGGGCTGAGTTCTTTGGCCCTCATTCGTATGATGGAGATACTTTCACCACTACTGTACGTTTTTTAATTCCCCGATTGATCGACTGAGGTTGTAAAACGCTGGTTAACGAAGATATCGTCTATAGCAACGTTACAACCTCTCTAGTTTCACCTTCGACGTAGCAGCGACAGGCAGTGAGGGTGTTGCTTTCGCAGTTTATGGATATGGTGCCAACCCTGCACCACCAAATGCAGCTCCCCCCTACGCAGCAGAAGATATTATCATAGTAAGCAGCCTCCCAATCTCACCCCCGCAGTCTTTGACATTCTCAGCTTTCTGATGGCATATGTGATTCCTCCTGTTCCCTCTTCATGGAGATGATGCACCATGAAGCCGGCGTACGCGTCGTCGTCGCCGGCGGCAGACCGAGCACAGGGCCGATGCAAGCACCGAGCGGGAGTCGTGGCGCGCGCTCATACGCCACCTACGCGCTCGATGCCAATATCGGCTTCACCCAGCTGCTCCTCGCCGACCAAAACTCTTCAGAAGTCACTTTCCTGCCTAACCGCACCCAAGCCCTCGACGTCTACGTGACCTTCGCCAGTATCAACCTGCGCGACCAAGTCCGAAAAGACGAGACGATTCCACTACAGTTCGCCTACGAGGCGGCCGACTGCCGTATTTTCTACACGCCCCAGACAATCTACAACTACACCGCGCTCTGGCAGTACGCCGCCGATGCAATCTGGAGCAAGCCCAGCCTCTGTGTCCAGGGCTCGACGGGCTTCGCCCCAACGGGAACAAACAAGACTGATTTCGTTGGCCCGCTCTCAGGAACGCCCGGCACATTCTCAAACCTAACCACTCACCTCAACACCCTCAACACCTCCTCCATCCCATACCTCACATCCCTGAATGATGGCCTAGATGCCGCCTTCGCACCGCGATATAACTCCAAACCGCGAGATACCTTCACCACTAAAACCAGGGACTGCAAATACTCCGGAGGCTGCTCAGGCGGCCTCGTCTGCGCCAGTGTGACTACATGCCTGGGCAGCGGCAAGACAGGCCCGTCGTCTCGGTGCCTCCCGAAGTGTTCTTCGTCCCAAGCACGCTGTCGCAATGGTGGGAGGTGCCAGTTTCAGGCATCAACGGACGTAGACGTGGGGAGCCAGCACTTACAACAGGGCTTTTGCGCCCCAGCGGCTAACGCGCAGAGCTGTGGCACGGGTGCGACGCCGGGTTTGGTGAATGTCGGTCCGCCCCCGCCGTCGAAGATGCGTTGATTGCGAAGAGGGGATTGACTGCATAGCGATGACTAGATAGTTCAGGAATAATTCCAATCCAGTGATACCAAAACACTATTATTATCTAATGTGGGTGCGCCGTAAATCTGAAACTAAAACATCTTTCCGTCAGTAACACGAGCATGCCCATCCCCAATACTTCAGAAAGAATGACTGGCTATGAGCCTAGTCGGTCATCGAGGCAGTGTGCTTATCCAGCATCTAAAATCCTCACGTTCTCAATCATCACGATGTACTCAATTTGCACTCCTGCCCCCTGAAAAATCAACATTTCGCCAAGATTACGTAATCAATTCTCACGGAAGACTAGACTATTTCCTATTGAAAAGAGGCTACGGGGCACGTAGGGGGCATGTAGAATGGTTAAAATTGAGTGTATTGAAATGCTTTGACTAGCTACATTAATGAGAGGATATCAAGAAGCTTATATGCTTCGAAGTTGACC
>JAGHQL010000260.1:0-25384 GCA_020080175.1 Glutinoglossum americanum | reverse complement strand
CGGCTCGCTGGCCTCCCGCTGGAGGTCAGCGATCAGTTCTTCTACATCTCCTGCTCATTAGAATCAAGTCTATTTCGTCTACTCTACATTCTGAACCGGGCTAACGTCAAGTTGCCTTAAACTATCGACCACCAAGTCCATCCATTAGTCCTTGTACATCTAGACCTTCTCTAGATGCAGACCAGTCGGCCAGCCATAGTCATCGCTGCAGGGTACGACGTCACACTGTTATTGAATCCCCTAGATCCCTTGACGTCGGAATGTCTTCGTGTCGCCTTGGCATCGAGAGTTCTTACATAGAGCTTGTAAGCTTAGATCAGTATAGGGTCTGTACTTAAGCCAAGCTCTCGAGTTCCTTTTCTGACTGACAGAGTTGATCCTTCAACCTCTATCGGTCAACATACCTCCTGTATATAGTCCATCTAATAGAAGCTACTGGGTGGCTTATATCCATCCTCCTACTCAGCCTATCAGCCTCTAACATCCCACCAGACCTCTTACTGAGCCATAACGTCTATTCGAGCTAGAGAACCCATCCGCAAGTTTACGGACAACCTTTCAAATGACCACCTTGAGCCTCGAGTACCCGCGGCACCCCTCTAAGATCTGACAACTAAATATCATTCTCAATTCTCTCTCCATATCTCTCCAAATAACTTCAATCAAATTTAAATCTAGTGATTGAGGAGACCATTTAAGTATATCTATTTCATTTAATGCTCGACACCCTTTAGCAAATTTTTTATATCCAAGTGCTTCATTTTCAATAATAACAGCCTATCTCTATTTCTCACATATTTGATGCCAAAAGAAAATCAAAATAGGATCCAAAATATATTAGACATAAGTTGCAGAATCAAGTTTCGCTTCTCCAGATACAAAATGGAAATCAGTTATTATAGTACCACAAAATGCTACTTAAACTATAGTACTTTTTCGTCCGGAATGAAATATTGTATCGATACAATACTTATAGTATTCCTCATTAGCCTTTTGGATAACTTAGGGTTGTTGATGAAAACTTTCTGTACTGAAAGTAGATTCATCAGTCCAGATAATCCGACTTTATTCTTCGTAACCCCAATTTTCTTTTTCTCTACATCATTGTATTTATTTTAATTTATAAACTGAAGAAACATTAGGCTTAGAATTAAACTAATAAAATATATATATTTATATGATATTTACTTACTTTTTTCTAAGCATATGTTTATGATATCTTATTGACTATACTACCTCTCAAATTAAATTAATACTGTACTGATATCTCATTTCATCCTTAATTTCTTTCCATAACAATCGTCTTGTCCTTTTATTACTAGTAATAAAAGCGATAAGCTGTACTTTAGCAGTTTCAGTAAAGATAAGTAGACGGCCTGTTCGGGATCGGTTTGAAGGAGTATCAGTTAAAAGGTATCATATATAAATCTGTTGACAAGTAGATTTTTTGATTCTGGTAATAGCAATAATTTCCTTCCAAGATATAGAAGTATACTTGCAAAGAGTTATTACTTGAAAGCATTTATCGCAAGTTGTTTCATGATTTTTCACTACCAGAAAGTGATCTTCTCGTCATCCTTTCAGTTTCATTATATAGTGTAGAAGAATGAGTATGAAAAAAAAATTTTTGACATCAACAAGGGAAATTGGTGGCGTTTGGAGCCAAATACTTACCCTTGACCCCAAGTACATAACACGAATGAGACTCACCCACCGACTTCACCCTCTATACTCATGGTGGCAAGATTTGAGTTTAATTTGTGTTCAGCACTGGATATGAACTGTTGGCAGGCCTCTTGCAGGTTTGTCATAGCTAGGGGCAAAAGCTCTGTACCTCGAGGATACACTTTCCTTGCTTTACGGCCCACGCCAAGATGATGTCAAGCTAAATCTTTAAAATATCAAATTGGGAACATTTTATTTGGTCGATAGGATTCTAATATGAAGCTCTAAGGGTCTATCCTAATATACTTTCTCACCTGACAGCCTTGTGAACCCCTCTCGGTGGACTTTTGCCGTATAAGCCGCGGCGCTAGGCAAGGATCAGCTCGTTTTAATGGAACAGAAAGGGTGCACTGCCGCGAGGCCGCTGTATTCATAACGTCGGTAGCATGCATACACCTCGAAACGGAAGACGAGAGGAGGACGCGGGGGCTGCGGAGATACGTTCACCCGATATCCGACTCATTTTTCCCTGCGCTCGGATTGGATGCTTTCTGCAATTTGCTTGCGCCAGCAGGGAGGATGGCCGACCCGCTCTGGCCACACCCTTGTAAAGTGGCGAATTCTGTAGGTGTTCTTAGAGAATTGAGTTGGTTGACCGGAGGCATGGTGAGCATCACCCAGCTCACCATTTAAAGCGGCGCCGGCTGGGTGAGGCACTCGCGAGCAAAAAGCGGTTTACTGTCGTACTATACCGCCAAGATAATAAGCGAGTTACAATCCTCAGACTTCATACTCCATCTTTGCGCAGCACTTCAATGATTCAGCTATCAGCGTTCCTCTGCTCTTTGGGTTCTTTGCACGTCTGTCCTGTGGCCATTCATAAGTCGGTTTTCAGCTCTACTCGGACTCTTCGTTCCAGGTTATCGATAGGCTGTGGCCCCATTCGCCCTAAGCCTTCGGACGACGTGGAGTTTGTTTGACGTCTTGATTTCGGACGTCGACCATGAAACACCCCATGGAGACATATCAAAAAAGCTAGGCTTCGAGTACCTTTCGCATGTTCCGAATCCTCCAAATCTCCTGAAGCCGTTATCCGATATCATAGGAATTTCGTGCGCCACCACCGACCCTTCTTCCCCGTCATTACAACTCTTAGGGGCCGTTCACACCATCTTCGCTTCTATGCGATAACAGCTCACCGTATACGCTTCTTACGAGGCAAGTGGAAGTCACACCAAGCCCTCTACTTTTAGTAATTGGCCTGGGCTTGTGACGTTTCCTTCGGCGAAAATCCTCCCCCCAGATTTCCGCACCAAGTTGAATGGACATGCGGCTTTAATACGCCCCGCGCCTGCATCACACTTTAAAGACGTTAATTTTCTGGAGGCAGACTCTTGTACTCTCCACGATATTTATACGGGGATCGATTACCGGAATCTTAAGGCCAAGTTGGTTCTCCTGGATTCAATTAGCTACGATGACCGAATCTCAGGTTGACCAGCTTGCGCCCCAGAAGGCTCAGAGGTCGTTGACTTTAATGTTTGTGGTCGCCCACGATCTACTTGTAGAGGCGGGAGTGCTAACGCATCCATTCTATCAGACCAGTCGGACTCAAGGAAGCTGCTCTCGATTCTCCTACATTTAGAGCGACCACATTACATTTTGCTGAGCAAATCGAAATGGTCGAGAAATGGCTCGAGGGATATCTGAAGTCGACAGGGAAGCTGGTTCACGAGGTTTCCGGTAAGGGCGAAATAATTGGCTTGACAGATATGGCCTAACTTGGAAACACTCGTTTTAGCCCTAGAAGATCTTGTCAACACTTTCCTCACCCGTGCGGTGCCTCCGGCAAATTTGTCGGAAGCGGTTCTTGACCATGACTACACACTTCTGGCCATGAAAAGACATGGCGAAGGGTGTCGAGAGTTCTGGTCCCACACAATATCAGCGATGAAGAAAATGGAAGCCATGGTGATTGAGCCTATTCGGACTTTCCTTTCGGGAGAACTTCGTTACTTCAAGGTGAGCATTGAGCGGATGTCCCTCGCCGCATCCAGAATTGAGTCCGAATGTGTGCTATTTATTTGATAATAAACTACGTATAGGAGTCCCGTCGTTATCTGGAGCAAAACCAGAAAACCTACGATAGCGTTGTTACTCGCTTTGCCGCCCAGTCAAGGACCAAGGAGCCGTCTTCCCTTAGGGAAGATGCATTTCAGCTTCATGAGGCCAGAAAGGCATACTTGAAAGCTTCCATGGAATTTTGTGTAGTTGCTCCACAAGTCCGATTTACTCTTGACAAGCTCTTGGTTAAAATATTTTCGGACCAGTGGCGAGATTTGAAAAATTCCCGTGAAACTCAAAATACCACGTTTGACAAGTGGGGTGGTGAAATGGAGCGGATCAGAAGTTGGAGCCGCGAAATGGAAGCCGGGGAGAGGACCTTCAAACGGGAGCTTCAGACAGCAAAGAAGAGCATTGAGGAAGCCACAGAGGTAGCAGCGCGACCATCTCGCGAGCTCGAAGATTATGCAGCCTCCACTATTCCTTATCTGGGTTCCAGGGGACCTTCCACCGTCAGCTTACACTCCCCCGCGGGTCGCGCTGGAAGGGCAGAGAAACAGGGTTGGCTCTTCGTTAGGACCCTGACCGGGAAACCGACTCGGACCTTATGGGTTCGAAGGTGGTTCTTTGTCAGCAATGGTATCTTTGGCTGGCTCGCGCAAGGCGTGCGTTCAGGTGGCGTGGAAGAGAGTGAAAGGATCGGCGTCTTACTGTGCAACGTCAAGCCTGCTATCCAGGAAGAGCGACGATTCTGCTTCGAAGTGAAGACAAAGGACTCCACAGTTTTATTGCAGGCTGAGACGCAAGCAGAGCTATTAGAGTGGTTGGATGCGTTTGACCTAGCAAAGCGCAAAGCATTGGAAGATACGGGGAACACGGCACTACAATCTGGGAGCGGCTTAGGTGGAAGGGATGCGGCCTTCGCTATCAGTCCCCCTAGCGCACCGGAATTTGCGGCCAAGTATCCAGACGGACACACGCACCACGGCAGCGACGAGCTTGCAGGCTCTAATTTCGATCGTTCACTGACTCTTCCTGCTCCAGACAGGGACATTGGGGGAGGTCTGGCAGCGCGGGGCAGCTTTGATGTCAGGAGGCTGGCCTCAGTGGAGAGGGATGTTGATGGCAGCAAAGATCATGCTGCAAGGATTATCCAAAAGCTGGACCTACACCGTAAACCCACTGCTGGAGCTCAGATCCCGGGTATTGCCTCTAGCGGTGTGCCACATACGCCAGCTGCACCCTCTGGAGGTATTGCGAGCTTGATCTCTGCGAGCCACAACGTCCTTCCAGTATACTCGGCTCCTGTGGCGTCTGCAATGGGTGCCGGGTCTTCGCCTCAGGTTATCTCAGACTTCGCTCCACCGCCAATAGGTACAGTTTTTGGAGGCGCCTCAGATCAGCTCTTTAAAGGTGTGCCTGTGAGCACTCTTGCGCCTTCCACCCTAGCTACCCCTCCGGCGCCTACAAACCTTAGCAAGTCCGCGGTGATCGTCAGCGCCGAACGCGGGATCGACGCGGGTCGTGTTGGTATGACAGGGGGGATGCCGAGCGGCCTGATGGCCAATCTATGGGGCAGCAGTAATTGGGGGCATGTCCACCGGCTTGAGCGCGGCGAGATCTCCCTGCCTGACGACTCTCGCGAATCGAATCCTCCCAGCCCACTGGTGAAACCAACCGATGTCGCCGCAGCAGCAGCCGGAGACGAGAACCGAAAACCGAATGCTCCAAGAAAAGAGTCCGACCCAGTCCCTGTAAGTAGTTGGGCTCTTAGTAGCCAACCCTACTCGCCTACAGGAAGCCATCGGAGAACAGCTAGCCTAGATGCCGAAGCAGGGCAGCTGTCGAAGACTCCCCTGCTAAACGAGGACTTTCCGTTAAATTACCCATCGGTACTCAAGGCACAGGACGCGCAGTTCAGGATGATATTCCCAAACGTTCCTCGACAGGACAAAGTGCTTCTCATCTTCAGAGCGTCATGGAATCCGAACGAGCGGCAGGGCTTCCCTGGTCGAGTTTATGTGACCGCCAATGATATATACTTCTACAGTAATCACTTTGGCCTCGTTCTAGTCTCTAGCATCTGGCTTGGCCAGATTACCGAAGTCACCGCGGCACCTGGAAGTGATTGCGATTTCCTGTTCTTACACCTGGACGGTGGAGTCGCATTAGGTGGCCCTTCAAAACTGATGGTTAAGGTTTTCCTTGAGTCACCACGACTCCTACAGCGGAGATTGAACATTCTAGTTAGGAACATCAACTTAGATGAGCGGCTCGGTATAGGGGCGCTTCTCGATGCCCTAGTGAAAGTAGAGCGGGAAGATGACGAAAGAAGCCCTAGCTTGGAGAGCTGGGAAGATGTCTCGCTCAATACGCCGATCGACGGCGGTCCTCCCTTTGCTCGAAGCCCTTCGCACCGACGGGAGAGGGATTTGAGGGCCGGCATTCACATGGATCATGGCCGATCTCCTGATGGGAATCAGTTTAACAAGTTTAAATTGCCTGCCCAGCCTGTGGTGCATGAGCCGAAGGGAATGGATAGGGTGGCCGCGAGCAGACAATTCGATATTACTCCGAAAGCGCTGTTCCATGTCATGTTCGGCGACAAAAGTACTGTGTTTCAGCTTCTTTATAATGAGCGAAGCGCTCAGCGTAAGTCCCGCCCGAACAGCCCTGAGCTATCGACCAACCACAGGTTCCCCAGTTAAATTTACTAAATACTTGCAGATATCAGGCAAGGCCCATGGACCCATTTAGACGAAGGCTATATGAGAAGAGATTTTGATTACCAGATCGACTACCAAGATATGTTCGGTACGTTCACCTTTCGGTTTGCTAGGCCGCAAAGCTTGCTAACTCATATTTCCAGGCCGCCTTCGACAAGTAAACGTCGTGGACCACCAAATCATCGAAGTTTTGAATGAGCATTTATGCTATGTCATAACAGACAGGAAGACACCTTGGCATTTACCTCACCAGAGAGACTTTATGCTAGAAAGCAAGATCGTCATTACATACCAGACGAGATCCAAATGCAATTTGGCTATCTACACGAAGGTTGCTTGGTCTAACGCTCCGACGTTCTCTAAAGGTAGAATATATGCGCAGAGCCTATCTATATATTACGCTAACTTAATTTTAAAAGGCATTGTCGGAAGGCAAGCTCTTGATGATCTTGAATCGGACGCCCTCGATCTTGCGGACATTGTATCAGATCAAGTACGGAGGCTAGGTCTTCAGAGCCGAACGAAGAAGGCGATTCATATCTTTGGCGAAATCGGACAGCATACCCATACCTCTCACTTCTCTGCCGCGGACGCAGCGCTGAATGCATCCCGACGTCTACCCATCAAACAGCGCACACTCACCCACATGCTATGGGAAACACTCGGGTCATTTATGGAAAGCGCGGTGTCTTCCGTCATGATGTGGACTTTCTCATTCATCCGACAGATATGGAAGGTTTCGAGCGCCCACGGTATTATACTCAGCTTACTTGGACTCAGCGTTATGACGAACCTCTTCTATTCCTCGAGAGATACCTCTGAGTGGTGGGCGGAAAGAAATGCAGGAAAATTCATGGCCAGAATTGGGGTTGGGCCAAACCTCATGATGAGTAGGGCAGTTTATTTGAAGGACGTCGAAGAAATATTTGCAAACCAGACTGAGCTTCTAGGTGAGCCTGGAAACAAATGGTACGGTTGGCCAGCTGCGCGTACATATCCTCTGGAGGTGATCTCGGCACTAACTTTCTAAATGATCTATCCAGTTTCTCCACATACAGAAACATCGCAAGCGCCGTAGACATGGACGCACCTTATCAATCTGCCGGTCTCTCTTTTATGGAGCCGTCAACTCGCGCAACGAGCCGACGCCTTAGACGCACCCGTCAGCGTTTCGGCGCATATCGACACGACCTGCTCGTTGCGATGCGAGTAGTCAACAGCGTCGAGCGGGAGATCCTCACGGTGGAATGGGAGAATTGGCTCATGGATGAGAATTCCCGCTGCAGGCAGCTGGAGGACTTGTTGTGGGAGAATCGCACTTCTCCCCTCAAACACCCGAGGGGTATAGATGCGCATCAGTTCATTCTGGATGCGACAGGGAAGAAGGATGCCGGAGACGTGATGGTTCGATTGAAGGAGCATTGCGAAAGCTGTAAGAGGGAACACGATTCTATAAGGAAGAGTCGCGCACACATGGTATTTGGATAGGGGATTCCTCTTTTTCCTATTTTTTCCCCCCACCTTCTCTCAATCTACCTTCTCGGTCCATCTGTCTCATAGAGGTTTCTTTTATTTAAAGAACTTTAACTGGCGTCTTTCTCACCTTTACCTAGCGGAGTTTTTTTACGCATAATTCCACTATGCACGCATAGCAGTACCCGTACCGTCAGGCACTCACTCAGGAGCGCCAGTTCCTCCCTACAGTACCCGTTAACTCATATTAGGCGAAACGCGAAAACAACGCGCTTTCGCACATCTCCCATCTTACCTCCCCCCTCGTCGCCAGTGAAAATGCCACCTTTACGAGCTCCGTTAGGCTCTATCTCTGGGAATCGATCCCATGGATGTGAATTA
Organism: Glutinoglossum americanum; assembly: GCA_020080175.1. Classification (NCBI taxonomy): domain Eukaryota; kingdom Fungi; phylum Ascomycota; class Geoglossomycetes; order Geoglossales; family Geoglossaceae; genus Glutinoglossum; species Glutinoglossum americanum. Next base: position 17,075 of record JAGHQL010000260.1, on the reverse strand, counting down.
CATCCTTACTCGCGTGGAAAAATAGTCGGGAAAGCTTCAGAAGGTGCAAATCCTTACAAAATTGCAAAGGACCTAGATTTGTCACGCAGTACTGTACAGTACACATTGCAACAAGATGAATTTCGCACCAATGGTAAATCCCTACCATGAAAGCTTCAGGGCAAGTCCTATACCAATGCAGAAGAATGGCTTACTGTTCGACATGTATGGCTAAATCCAAAAGATACTTACCAACAAGTTATCGACTTTTGCAGACTCTCGTGTGGACGCTCCACAGTAAAAAAAATTCTCAAGCGACATGGAATTACCAATTGGAGGTGCAAAAAACGCCCTGAGCTTACAGAAGCTTATGCTCTTAAACGACTTGCTTGGTGTCATGCACATCGGGGTTGGACAGATGAGGAGTGGGGACTGATTTGTTGGAGTGACGAATGTTTAGTAGAGCGAGGACGGGGCAAAAGAGCAGAGTGGTGCTTTCAGACACCAGCACAGAAATGAAATCGTGAGATAGTTCAGACATATGATATAAACAAGAATATGAAGGTTATGGTTTAGGGTGCATTTTGGGATTTAGGGCGATCTGGATGCTATATTATGGACTGCAACTTTGAGTCTAAAAAGCATAGATATTCAGCAAAATCATATCTCGAAGTTCTAGATGCAGAGGTGGAGCCTATTTTTCAGAAACTCGATGGAGGATATGCATTCATGCAAGACAATGCATCGATACATACTGCTTATATTGTAAGAGATTGGTTCAAGGCTCACAACATTATTACGATTATCGACTAGCCTTCTTACTCACTAGATTTGAACCCGATTGAGCATATTTGGTGGCATTTAAAGGTTAGACTTTTTGAAATGTTTCCAGAGGTGGCTAAAGATACATCAGAATCAGAATATGCAAGACAGAGGTTGGAATCTTGTATTCAAGCTGCATGGGATACTCTAGATGATGAGTTGTTCTATACATTAGGTGCAAGTATGCCAGACAGGATTGAAGCCTGTATTGCTGCAGATGGCTGGCATACAAAGTATTGAATAAAGAGAAGTTATGGGGTTATGTTACATAGAAAATAAATATCAAATATTGGTTTGGTGCGGGGTAGACGGATATGAGTTGACTAGTACTGTACCTCACATTCCCGTGTTGCAGCGAATTTGCCTGGAATCTGCCTTGCCCATCAACCAGCCTTACTACCGTGCCCCACAACAGCAGGAAGGCAAGGAGAATGAACGAATCAAACAAAAATCCACCACCGGCGTTGTCCGAAGCCGTCACGAGTGCTCTGCTCCATCCAATGAATGACTCTTTCGGACCCCGCTCGCCACCACCGGTCCGGAAGCGCTGTTACCCGGAAAATACGCCGTAGAGGAATGTTGCTTCAGATGAACGGGATGGCGGGCCACACGCATGAATACAATCTCGAATGAGGTATGGGGAATCAATGAGGAAGTGGGGGGGGTGGTTTCGTTTCTTTTTCTTTGTGGCGCGTAAGTAGATGAGGGGAGTGGTCGATTTGGTATTTTGATACTACAAGTGTTTCCGAGGAAGCGAAAGTGAAAGAGAATGTAGATAGGAGCTAGTAATTCTCCTATCACCACCGCACCCGTCTGGCTTTGTTTGTGAATTATCCGCACAGCATTTTCCGGGGCATTTGTCCCCAAGCTGAGCTCCCCCCGAGCAAATCGTCATCGCTCAGGAGGCAGATCCCCCCACGGCCCACAACTGGACTGGCGTGCCGCCGGATCGCACGAATAGTCCCCACGGCCACCGCTCGATCGAGCGTCCACGCGATCGCAGGCGAAGCAGGGTGAAGGGGGTAACGCCCCGTTTCACGAGACCATGCCCGCTAAACCCCAAAGGCCCGCCGGAACATTCCAGCCACTCCCTTTGCGTCGCCCCAGCGTGCCGCCAAGCCACTTTCGGAGATTAAAAACAGAACGCGGTCGTCCCAAAACACCACGGCACGGGGGGGGGGTTCCTTTAACACATGAAGGGAAAAAAAAAAAAAGGGTCTAGCTTTTTTGAAGAAGAAGAAGAAGAGAGAGAAAAATAAATAAATAAATAAAATAAATTGGGGGAAAAAAAAGTCCCATCGGTTCGTTTCTTTTGGGGAACTTGTTCCATCCGATTACCCCCAGGGCACACACCGCCCAGGAGGAGCCGGGAAGGGAAAAAAAAAGACCGGAACGGACGGACGACTTTTTCGCTGGTTTTTCTTTTCTTTCTTCTTCTAATGTTTTAAAATAAATAAATTAAAAATTAAAAATAATCACTACATCCTCCCACCCTTTTTTTTCCACCTCCGAGATGACCGTACGCGGTGTGTCCAGGAAACACGAAATCCCTAGAGCGAGCGAGCGAGAGAGAGAGAGAGACAGGGAGATCCTCAACGCGGATTCCAGGGACGGACGGGACCGCCGACCCCTCTGTCCCCCCCGACCAAAAGTTTTTTTCTTCTTCTTCCTCTTCTTTTCCCCCTTCGTCCCTCGCCTCCGCCGTTTCATTCGCCTGCCCTTGTTCGTTCCGCACGACCGCGGGTGGAAGGGAGCGTGAGCCCTTTTGTTTTTTTTTTTTTTCTCTTTCGTTTCTTTCAAAACGTCTGGGGGACGGGGTAAATGCGGTGCTTTTTTGGCAGACGTGAAAGGTGCAGGGTAGGGCAGGGTAGGTGGTTCGCGGGTTGTTCTGCTGGGTTTTTGTGTTCTTTTTTTTTTTTCACATTTATTTTTGGCCATTTTTGTGGGGGCCCTCTTTTTTTTTTTTTTTTTTGGAGCGAGGGGACCTTGGTCGTGCATATGTATGTAATGTGTAATTGTCATGTCATGTATATATTGTGGGTTCTTTACGTGCGATGCCGACGGGAACCAGGGAACCGGGTTGTTGTTGTTGTTTGTCTGTTTTGCCGTGCCAAGTAAGGAGCAGTGGGTAGTAGTAGCAGTAGCCAGTCACCCTTTCACCCTTGCCCTTACATAAAATATGTACGTCCGCGTTACATGTCATGTACTTGCGCATGCACGTACATATTGCATAACGTAGATTGAAACCGAAGACGCTGCTGGAGGAGCTGGAATGACGGTTGTGTTCCCTGCTGTGGTACCTGCAGAGCATGAATTCTTGTTTTGTTTTTTAGGTAAGCGGGTGTTCCTGGTTGTTGGGTTAGGTGTGTGCTTTTTGTGCCCGTTTTTCTTTTCTTCTCGTGTCGTGGCGCAGCAGGTTTGGGAACGGTCGCTGTTTTGGCCGTTGTTGTCGTCGCCGTCCCGTGTCGAAGGAGAACGAGTGTGTCGTGTCGAGCTTACTCGATGTTTCCTTTTCCGGCGATTGCTATTTTTTGCCGGATTCAAAACGCTGACGTCGGGTTTTACGCTGGTCTTGGCCTTTCTTCCTCCCTGAAAATACGTTTTGTCCGTTTTTCGTCCGAGTTTCTCTTCACGAGTTCTCCAGCTTGAACCTGGCGAAAACAAAAATACCTTACCGCTTGCGCACGGAACGTTGACAGATGTATGTACCTAATACCTTCGTCCCGCCAAATTAAAGAAAAACACGTCCCCCCTTTATCCCTTGCTCTGCCGCCGCGGCGATTTTCGTGTAATCGATAAGGGGCGCTAAGCGAACACACTCTGAGACAGGTCCTGACAACTCGAAACGCTCGTCGGCGTCAGGTACGAGTCTTGCCGCCCTGTGTTACCCGCGGTTAGACGGGATGGAAGCTTAAGGTTGGTCGATGCAGCATGAACGGAGCATGAATGCTGTCATGAATTTCTGCACTGCCAAGACACTGTTGTTGTTTGGAGCTGATTCGTTTTGGCTGTTTCCGTTGTTCTTGTTGTACTTGTTGCTCTTGTTGCTGACTCTGTTGCGTCTGGCGTAGAGGGAGGCAGAGTCTTTGTCATCGTAGGGGGTGTCTTGAGTAAATGTTTGGTCGTTAGAATACAGGGAGAGCGCACGCGTTCGAGGATGTCTGAATAGGAAAGATCGGTACATCGAGGGGAGCGGAAATGAGAGGAACGAAGAGGCTCCTATTCTCATGTGTTCCTCGTTTCGATTCTCGTTCGTTAGCGGGAAAAGCAAAGGACCCTGGCGTGGAGAGAAGAGAGGGTTGAGGGGGAAAGAAACAAAAAATTTTTAAAAGTAGATTGATCGGATCTCTTTTCGCGCTGCTGCCCTAGTAGATCACATCTCCGTCCGAGGAACCCTCCTCCAATTCCACGGGTACCCCAGATCCCAGATCAGCGGCCCAGCGTGCAATAGAGTGTGCAATAGAGTGTGGTCGGGGAGGCGTAGGGGCGCTGGTTGTATCATGATCGCTTCACCGCTCGAACTTTACTCGGTTCCGTACTCGCCTATGGCATCCCTGACCCTGACTTGCCCTTGCCGCCCTTGCTGCTCTTGCTGCTCTTGCTGCCCTTGCTCGCCCTGACTTGCCCAAGCGACGACAACCTTCTGTCGACTTTTTGACACCAACGCGAAACCGACGTTCCGATGTCGCAAGATGAGGCACGGAATGTTGTGGGTTTGGGAGGGATTCCCAGGGATTCCCAGGGATTCCGAGGGATAGCGGTTCGTTGTAGGGCCTAATTGGGTAACGCGAGGGGTGGCGTAGGGCTGGTGCAACTATTTTCTCCCTTACGTCGCTTACTGAGCCTCTGCCCTCGCTCTCTCTCTCGACTCCTTCTCCCTCCCGTCTCCCAGTGGAAACACTTGCTACTGTCTGGAGCCTGAGGCTTGTATGGTGTAAACCCGTCGACTCGAGGTCCCGGACCCTCGCTCGAACACACACCGCGCTAGGCTATCACTCGCCTTCCACGAGCAAAGGGAGACCTGTACCCCGACCCGTTTTGCACCTCCATGTTGGTTGGTTTTTCGTTTAGTATTGTGCTCCGTGTGCTCCGTGTGCTCCTTGTGCTCCGTGTGCTCCGTACGCTCCGTACGCACTCCCTGCTGCGAGGTGGAGGAGTAACCGCCTGTCCCGGTGAACGGGCTGGGTGGTCCTTTTCGTCCTAGAGCCTTGTCTCATCTCGTTCTACCTCCCGATTTCTTACTTTTTGCACCACACGATCGTCCACCACACCCACACACGGTGCACATTGGTTGCTCCCGGAGCGCGTAACAACGGCTTCAGGTTGGACAGGGGTCGTGGGTGTCGGAGCGAGAGGTCTAAGGCTACCATGGCCCGCGGGTCGAGTACATTAGGGACCTGAGCCCCCAAGGATGCCAATGCTATAGTACGTCCGACTTCCGTCGTCCTCAGAGCTGTAATCATATTTTTACTCCCTCTCTCTCTCTTCGAGCTGGACTCTGCCGCGCTGGCGTGAAAAGCACGTTCTTTAATTCCTTCTGGCTGCGTATTATTTGTACCCTCACTATTTCCGCCTCTGTAATTATTTTCCGATAGCTCCTTCGTCGTGAGAATAATCGAAACAGTTGATCTGTTTTAACACTCCTTCCCCGCTCTCTTTCAATTCTTTTGGTTGATTGACTCAGCCTATATACTTGTATTCTGTAAGTTTGATATCATAGTCTCTCGCCTGCGCCTTCACACGAGACCCCGAACAACACAATGCTCCACCGTCCAACATCTTTATGGCGTCGAGGAAGATAGCTAACCCGCAGTCTGTCTCAGTTATTGGCAATGTCGACGGCTTTATTGGACATGTACGCACAACAAGAGACCAACCTTTCGAAGGTGGCGCAGTATGTCGCACGTAGGCACCTGCGAGGCTGTCGTAGACTGACCCAACGAGTATAGACATCAAGGAAAGCAAATTTCCTACGGATACAACTCTCAAAGACCATATCGGGCTCTCGAATCGCTACCGCGGTATTATCCTGCCGTGACGATGGAATCTGGCGAAGTGACTTCTACCCCTCAAAACCCCATGGGTCTTGGGGTATGGCCACTCACCCCGCCTGAGAGCGACTTTGCTGCAAGCCCGGACGACCAGGCTGTAACCGCGATGGAAACAGGTTTCCCATACTCTTCTCCTGAACAATATCAACCAACTTCAACTTGGGGTACAACCAACTTCTCCCTCCCCGAATATGACGGCTTGACGAGCCAGAGCTATTCAGTCACAGGACACTACATTAACGACGGTGAGTGCATCTTACGATCGAATACGAGTCTGAGACTGATATAACGTCTACAGGACAATTTGGCCAGAAGGCGTGCGGTGACAGCGTAGACATCCAAAGTCTAGACCCCGAGATGAACTTCCTTGGCCAAGGTCTCGATGAGGACACGATACTAGATCTACGATACCCGCTCCACGGGGTAGACACAGAGACTCTTCAGCTGGACACCAACTTTTCCAGACGACTTTCAGGCTCATCCTTTTCCGTCTCCAGCGTCGCGGAGAATCCTCCATACGAGGATCTCTCAGCATCCTCGTGTGTGTCCGACTATGCGTCTAGAAGCTCGACCCGACTATCGTCTACTCTCTCGCCAGTCGCCTCCCCGAGACAACAGAGTGGTAGAGGCAGGTCTTCGTCCTCTCCACGATCAAACTTCCGCGCGGCTCCATATTCTGTTGATGGGGCCCGTGGCAAGCAATGGTCACCCGAGTCATGCGGTTCAACTGCCAGTCACTCGCGTAGTCAGTCTGAATTTGCTTATCGCTCACAACAATACTACAACAACCAAATGCAAGCTCTGTCATCCCGACACTCTTCACCGATCGTGGCCGACTCTGGCGCACAACGACCGTCCATGAGCAACTTTCAACCGCAATCGCAACATGCCCTCATGTCGCGACAACACCCTTACGGCTACGTCTCGGGAGGTAGCAACCAGCCCTCGTTCCAAGATCGCCGCCAGCAGTTCGAGAGCCCCGCCCCGCTCCTCTCACACGGCCTGTTCCGTATGCTTCAGAGCAACGCCGACCTTCACTCCCACCACCACTCCCACTACTCCGACATGTCCGACCCCCCAGACCTCTACGCTTCCCTTCACGAAGAACAGATCCCGCCTCCTCCAGAGGACATGAACCCTTCAGACCCGGACCTGATTCCTCATGAGCAAGAACTCCGCTTCGATGGCGACCTATACACTCCACGCTGGGTACGTGGCCACGGCAACAAGCGCGAAGGATGGTGCGGGATCTGCAAGCCTGGACGTTGGCTCGTGCTCAAGAACTCAGCCTTCTGGTACGATAAATCCTTTACTCATGGCATCAGCGCAGCAACCGGCAGTGCTTTCCAAGAGCCTCAGGAGGTCCGTAGAATGGACGGCAATCCTGACGTTTGGGAGGGTCTCTGTGGAAGCTGCAATGAGTGGGTGGCATTGGTAAGCAGTAAGAAGAAGGGAACTACTTGGTTCCGGCATGCTTATAAGGTATGCATCCCTTTTTATTAATTTTTTTTCCTTCAGTCTGCTAATGCTATTTCTAGTGTCACACCCATCCCAAGGTGAAAGACGCTCCCAAGCGACGAAGAGAAAGTAGTCACACCCGCGCTTTAGCGGCTGCAAAGATGAGGAGCGATGCCTCGACTGGAGATAGCACCCCCCAGAAGACAACAGGGGTATCGCCATTAGAGACACTGTCGATGATCATCTAAGATTTCTCTTTTACTTTTTTTTTCTCCGCCACTTGCTTTTTTAATCACACCGGATATATGCTATGGGAATATAAATCTCGATCTTGGATAGGCTGGGCCCGGGCGCTGGCTTTTTTTTTTTTATCTAGGAAGAGCTGGGGGGAAAAAAAAATGGTGGCTTTCATTTTTCAATATCTTTTTTTTTTTCATGTGTGATGCGACAAGATTGTGATGTTTCTTTATCGCACTCCCTTTCTCAGTGGACCACATGGGATCCAATCCTGTCTATGCTGACGTCTGGGCGATTTTTCTTTTGCGGCCTCCGCCCCATAGGGTTAAGGTGTTGCGTCGACGAACCAACTATAGAGACTATGCATTATTCCCCCCCCCCTTTTCTTTTCTTTCCTTCCGTCTGTAATACTATGTTATGGAATCAGAAAAAATAAAAAATCTTCATTTTGCGAGTTGGGTTCGAGAAGATCTTCCACGTTTGCATGACCATGATTATTTTCTTTGTGAGGCATGGTTGGGAGGTAGCCGTTGGCGCTTCTTAAGAAACGATGCTGGGGAAAGCTGGTTTCTAAACGTGGTGATTGCGAGTGGGGATGGCGTTTGGGTTTGGATCCGGTAAGGATGTGCAGCTAGGGCCGCAGGATGACGACGGCGATTCTATAGAATATGGTTAAGAATACTAGGGAGAAGGTGATGGGAGGTTCAAGAAGGGGGTGCATAATGGCGACCGATCAGCTAGTGGGGAGCTATGATTGGGTAGATTTGGTGGAGCATAGGCTTTGTTTGCGGGGCTCAAAGCAAATAGTAGTAAGTACTAGATTCTCGTGCCACCTTATCCCTTTGTTCGGGAGGTGAATAGCTCTTGGTCGGCAAGACAGGCTGACGGACAGGAGACGGACAGGAGACAGAGAGGAGATTCACTTTCGTCTCCAGGCCAACTATATAAACCCGCCCAAGGTTGTGGAGTGCCGACATCTCACCATCAACCAAACAAGCAACTGAATCCATCCGGTGTTTTTCCACAGCTATGGGTTTCAAGAAATTCTTCCAGTCTCCAATCTTCTCCGACGAAGCGGAACCAAAACGGCCTGGGGGCGCACGCAATCACCCACGCGTCGACCTCAGTTTCCCCGTCACCGAGCTCACTAGCCCGGCCAGCTCCGACGACCCCAGCCCCCCACCAGCCAACAGCCCCCTCCGCCTCCGGGGCGGCGGCGACGTGAAGCGCCTCGAAGACGACGAGCGCATCCCCAAGTGGGCGTGGTTCTTCTCCGGCGGCACGGGCAGGCCGCCCACCGCGGGGGAGGTCCGAACGCGGCGCCGCGTGAGTGCTGAGAGGGAAGAAGTACGGAGGCGCGGGACGCAGCGGGAGGCGAGGGAGAAGGGGGAGGCTAGGCCCCTCGTCGATGCCTACGGTAATCCCCATTTTGACGTTTCGGATGATGAGGATGACTACCCGGAAGACTCCTCGGGCGAAGACACGGTGCGCGACGAGTCGTTGGTGACCCGCAAGGGCTTGACCTTTGGTGAGAGCCACCATGGTGAAAGCCGTCACAGCGGAAGTCACCATGAAAGCCGCCATAGCGCAAGCCGCCATGGTGAAAGCCGTCACGGCGGGAGCCATCATGAAAGCCGCCATAGCGCAAGCCGACATGGTGAAAGCCGCCACAGCGGAAGCCACCATGAAAGCCGCCATGGTGAAAGCCGCCACGGCGGAACCCATCACGGTGAAAGCCACCACGCCGGAAGCCATCGCAGCGGGAGACCATCGCCTGCCGGGGCACCCCGCGCGATGGTCTTCGGCCGCCGCGAGGACGAGTACCAGGGGGTGTACAGATATCATCGGAGGCCATAAGACCAGACACTCTTTCCCTCCATCATTCCCAACTGCAAGACGAGCTACGCATGCTGAGCTAACCTAGCCACAGAGTAACCAGCATCCTACCTCCTCCTTCTCCCCGCCGCCGCCCCACGGCACACACAGGCAGCAGCACACCCAGACCTTCCCGAGTGATTTTCTCTCCAGACGTGTAGCAGCACCAGTTTTTCCAATTAGAAAAATAATAAAAAAAATAAATAAAAAATAATGTTTATTATTAAATTGATCGTTTGTTACACCACAGCACAGCGAATGGCCAAAAGAGCCGCGAGCCGAGAAAGAGGAGATCCACCGCGCACCGACTGCCTCGTAGCCCCACCCTTTTTCACTTTCTTTTTTTTTTTTCTTTAGCCAGACACACGTAGAGAGGAAAAACACACAAAAATGAATCACCGTCCCCCGGCGCGCGCGTGTCCACCCAGACGGAACCATGTGTGAACCCGCGCACGACATCCAAGTACGGATGGAGGAAAAAAATAAAAATAAAAATACGTAGTGCGGACGTGCATGACCAAGTTTTCCCGGATCATTGGGCGTGGTGTCATCGCGCATTGCATTGCCCCCTCCCCATCGCCCAAGGCACGTATCTGGAAGCGGCGCATGTGCAACGTAGCTCTCCCTCCGTGTCGCTTTGTCTGGGCTGGGTGTGACCCCTCCCTCCCCCGTGCGGCACCGGGGCTTTTCTGGTGGAGAGGGTCGGGGTGGAGAGGTATACGCTGGCGCGGGCAGAGAGGGGAGCTCTTGTGCGTCTTTGTGGGAAAAGCGAGCTGGTTCTGGCGGTGGGATTCTATCTATTTGTCTGTTCGCTGGAGAGAGGAAGAGTCTCGTTCCGTTTCCGGGTTCCCAGCCAAGGCGGGGGCTACAGACTACTTTAAGCTTTCATTCGCACCTCTTTTCGCCGCCCTTGCAAACGAGTCCGTGACGGGGAGAGAGGGATTGGCTGGCGGCTTTTAGACACCCGGGAGAACATATTTGCTGCTTTGCGAGAGAGAGAGAGAGGCGGTGGTTGGAAAGTAAAAAGGACGGAAAGGCGGTTTGTTTCTCTGGAAAGTAAGCTGCAGCGGGTTTCACTCAGAGTCGGGCTTTCTGCGCCGTTCTTCTGGTGCAACGAAGCGAAAGTCTCCAGGTCTTACCTTACCACCACCAGCTGCGCTTTTCGCGAGCAACGACCTCCTCCTTCCAACTCCCAACTACGCTCACCACCAGTAGCGGCAGCAGCAGCAGCAGCATCGCCTCTCGGAAATCCCGTACATACACGCTGCCGGATTGCTTACGGTCCGATACGTACGTCGTCTTTCCCTCCTCCCCCTGGCACCGTGGGGAGTCTCCCGACCCTTCCTCTTCCTCCTTCGGGCTCTCTCTCGCGCAAACGGCTGGAAATTTGAAGCCTTACTTACGTACATATACATACTCGCGAACGACAGCTATTTCGAGCGCCCGCTTTCCTCTCATCTCGCGGGTTGTGCCCCCGGCTGCGAACCGGACAGATAGCAAACATGGGGCTTGCGTACAACATTTACCTCAATTCGAGCCGCATCTATGGGTGCAAGAACTGCAAGACTCACCTCTCGAATCACGACGATATCATCAGTCGAGTGAGATTTCCCCTTCCCGATAGCCCTCTGTCCACCGATATCGCTTCCACGTCGAAAATGCGCAAACCCCCCTCTCACCCCCCGCCACCCCACCTTATCATCTTAGATATCTAACTAACGCCTCGCACGCACAGAACTTCCGCGGCCAACACGGCAAGGCCTACCTCTTCAATTCCGTCGTGAACATAAAATCCTCCGAAGCCGTCGAGCGCAACATGACCACCGGCCGGCACGTCGTTCGTGATATCAACTGCCGACAGTGCGGCGAGGTCGTGGGGTGGAAGTACGACAAGGCATACGAGGTCACGGAGAAGTATAAAGAAGGCAAATACATCCTCGAGGCGGAGCTTTTGTGCACTGTGTACTAGGTCGTTTCGGTTTTTTCTTCTTCCCTTCCCCACTCCACCTTCCACCATTGTATTTTCTGTGTGGAGACGGCGCTGAGGCCAAGGCAGTCAGCTTCCGTTTAACCCCTTCTAGGGAGGCGGGGATAACTGGGGGATACCGACATTGGGGGAATGGGATATAGATTGCATTGCTCATTTCATTTTCATTTTTTTCATTTTTTTTTGCCGTTCTCCCATCGAAAGAGAGAGCCATCGCCACAACCCTTTCCCTTTCTTTGATTCGGCAAACAGAACAGAACAGGTTATGAGAGAACCTTTCCCTCTCCACCCCATGTATTGGAATCCACGCCTCGCTCGTACCAATTCGACAGAGGGAAAGTGACGAAGCGATGGACTGACGGCTGAACGGATGGATGGGCGTTGCAGATATCATGGCCTTTTTTCCTTTTTTTTTTTCTTCTCCCTTGTCTTCCTGGGAGCAAGATTCAACGTGGAGTTCATATGGTTGGGATGTTGCTGTGGCGGCTCGGGTTGGGATTTAGCTTGTTATCCTAACTTTACATATGCCTCTTACCGCAACATCAAATAAATCCTTTCCATTCTAACTACCGTTGACCCTTCTACGTAGATCTATGGCTGATAAAATCATGCTTGACTGAAGTAGAGGAAGGATTGTGAACTGTTTGACAAACTAAAAAGCTCCAAAAGGTTCGACCACCGAGGCTTAGATGTGTGGAAAGAGAGGGTCGGTCGTATAGGATTTCGGGGGGGGGGGAGTACTCCGAGAAATTGCCGTCACTTTATGACCAAGTCGGCCGGTTTTCGCAAAACCAAGCTTCACGTCCGGTGGATCGACAGATAGGCTGGCCCGGAGGGTTGGGGGACAAGGAGAGAGGCCGAAGGCGGCTGGGTTTCGCCTTTTGTTGCCCCCGATGACATGAAAAAAGCCCGCGATAGGATGGGCTTCCTTGAAACTCTGCCTGCGGAAATATGCAGTGAGCTCACGCTATATGTACGGGCCTTCGGCCATGAGGCTCAAGTGAACGGGCGACTAGTCGCAAGCTTTTCAATTGCTCGCTGAGCGCGGCAGTCCCGACGGGGGCTGCAGGAGGCCCTCCGCACGGCCAGGGAGCGTGGTTGGCCCGAGCCGCGGGGGGGGGGGGGGCGCCGCAAGTGCCTCGCGACCGAACGCTGCATCGTGGGCCTCCCGCATCGACCTGGCGGCCAGCGCAGGAAGGCGGATTCCCGTGACGGGGGCATCTGCTGACGGCGAAAAGCAAAGACGGAAGAAGCAAGGAAAGAGTGGAGAAGGAGGAGGAGGAGGAGGAAAACCCGTTTCAAAAGCCTCCCGGGGCAAAGCAAATATCGCGTCCGAGACCCGTCTCCGGCCTTCTGCTGCTTCGGAAAACCTGGCTCCCTGGCCCCCCCTTCCTGTCCCGCCGCTGCTTCTGCTTCGCGATGGAAATCGACGGTGCCGTGCGCCACGACAGCGGACGGCCAGAGAGAGACGCCAAAGAGCGCGCGCGCGCGATGGAATATAAGAAAATTTTTTATTTTTTTATTTTTATTTTTTTTATTTTCCCCCCCCCCCCGATCGAGGTTTTTGCCGGGTGTGCCAGGTGGGGTTCGCCCGCGGCAGAGGTGCGAGCCAGTGGGATTTTGGATTTTGGTCGTTGCACAAAGGGAATGGTAAACGGGCAGGTGTTTTGGGAGGGCTGTTGTTGTGTGCGCGCTTCCTGCACGAGCTAAGCTGCTGGGGGGGGGTTTTGGGGAACTTTCACCCACTTTGAACTTTTTCCCTCCCCTCCTCGCCTCCCCGCAACGTCCTCAGAGCAAAACTTCAATCATCCGTCAACACATCTCCTCCTGACCTATCCTTCCCGTACCGCTTCCCCTCACTCTATTCCTTTCCTCACCTACCTCCTCTACTTCTTTTGCTCCTCTTCCCGCCTTCTTGTCCTCGTCCTCCGAGATTCAACTCTCTTCCTCTTCCCCCCCCCCTCCGCCTTGCCTTTCGTAGCTCTCACTTTCCGGTTTGTACTTTCAGAGGTATATTCGCAATCCGCTTCTATTTATTCGCTTCGATTGACAGCTGTACGGTGAGCCTCGCAGCAAAAAGTCGAGTTTCTATTGTCGAGACCCGAGGATCGAAAATCTTTAGTCGTTGATTCGTCCGTCACCAGCCGCTTCCATCAGCTCTCTCCACGCTCCATCTAACGAATCGCCCAACCGACGCCCGCATTTGAATATAGAAACAATGTCTGGGGACAACGCCCATGATAGCAATACTCCAGACGATTCTATGTTCACTGATTTTGGCAGAATGAATGTGAATGACAACCACGGAGCCGAAGGGGACGGCGGTCGCCTTGGCCCGGATGGCGAACCCGCCCCTAGAACCGACGAAGAGTACTCCGCATCACAGCTGACTCTCCGTGCGATCGTGTCCTCCAAGGAAGCTGGAGTGATCATCGGAAAGGCTGGAAAGAATGTTGCTGATCTCCGGGAGGAAACGGGTGTTAAAGCAGGTGTTAGCAAGGTTGTTCAAGGTGTCCACGACCGCGTCTTGACCGTCACTGGGTCGTTGGATGGTGTTGCCAAGGCATATGCTATCGTTGCCAAGGGCTTACTTGAGGGAGCACCTATGGTTGGGATGGGTGGCGTCGTGCCGAACAATGGGACACATCGTAAGTCATTGTAACTTTTCTTCATTGTGAATTCCTGTTTTTTTTTTCTTTTTCTCTGGAGTTTTCTCTGGAGATTCGCTGGTGTATCTGGACATCGACAACACAATATGCGCTCCCCAGATTCATGTTTAGAGCCGATCCTAATTGTTTCTCTAGCCATCCGTCTTCTCATCTCCCATAATCAGATGGGCACCATCATCGGCCGACAAGGATTAAAGATAAAGCATATCCAAGATGTGTCCAGTGTTCGAATGGTCGCACAGAAGGAGATGCTACCGCAGTCTACGGAACGTATTGTAGAGGTGCAAGGTTCTCCGGATGGGATCCAAAAAGCGGTCTGGGAAATTGGAAAGTGCCTGGTAGATGACTGGCAGAGAGGCACTGGAACCGTCTTGTACAACCCAGCAGTAAGGGTTCAAGGCATTGGCTCAAGCGTCAGCGGTGGAGCCAGCAACGGTGGCGGAATGGGCGGGAACAGCCGCACGTACAATCGCACCGGCAATGGAGCGGATTTCAACGACGGTCCTTCCTACAACACTCGTCGGTCAAACTCAGATGCAGCTGGTCGCCCACCTGGCACAACCGAGGACGGAGAAGAAATCCAGACGCAAAACATTAGTATCCCGGCTGATATGGTGGGATGTATTATTGGCCGCGGAGGCAGCAAGATCAGCGAGATCCGGAAGAGCTCTGGCGCTAGAATTTCCATTGCCAAGACGGCCCACGACGAGACCGGCGAAAGGATGTTTACCATCATGGGCAGTACCAGCAGCAACGAAAAGGCGCTCTACCTCCTCTATGAAAACCTCGAAGCGGAGAAGATGCGAAGGAGCAGCCAGGGCGCCACGCAGGACTAGGGAATGCCTTTTGAGCCCTTCTATTGTCCCTTTGTGGGAACAGAGAAGGAGGGTTGTATATGAGCGTATCATATACCGGGAATGGCTTTGAAAATCGGTACCTAAGGATTGGCATGGCGGTGTGTATAACGCTTAGGAGTGGGGTTGGACTGATATGTTGGCTTGGAAGAGAATGGAGGCCCAGGTGCCAGCCGTCACTCGTAGCCGACATCGCCAGATGCGCCGTACTCGCTACAGGAAACTCTGTCATCCCTACCTCTCTGTTGTCATCATACCATGTGTCCGTCCTTTGATACCTACGACCGTTACGACGACTTATCTTGCGAAACTCTGGACTTGCTTTTTGCGCTGATGACTCATGTCACTATGATATCCCTCCCTTGTGCTGAGCTGCAGCTCATACCTACTACGTCCGATTCTAGCAGCATGGCTAAGCAGCCTCAGCGTGACAAGCTTTTCCCCCCCCAAAAAAAGGGTCTTGTGGCCCTCAAAATTTCATAACGTCGCGCTTCACGTCAAACTCTGTCTCCTCTTTTGCCTAAAAAACGCCGTATGCTCCGGCAGCGGCAAACTATCACATCACTCCTTATCACAATTTGCCTCAACCCCCCCTTTTTTGTTCTTCTGCCCATGCCCGTTTCCTTCACACCTTCCCTAATACCCGACACCAAAAAAAATATGTCTCTCATCCACTTCTCTCATGCGAAACGATGTGCTTCCCCTCACTCCTTGCTCCTATTCGCTATCCACGCTCATAAGAATTCCGATAATCACTCGCTGTCTTTTACATCGCCGACCTAGCTCTCTCTCAGACACAACCCCCCCCCTTCAAAAACACACTACGACAAACTCACATATGTACTCTACGTGTAGGGCCTACTGAGGCGGTAGTTGAAGAAATAGTATGAGCGGAACTCGACGTAAAGATTGAAGGTTGTTGACGTGCTTATGTGCATCTTGGGGGGCCTCTTTGGCCCCTCGATTAGGCTTCCTGCAGATGTACAGATGCAGAGTGGTGTCACGGTGTAACTGTATACAAGTGACAGAGTGGCGACCAACCTCTGCGAAATGGAAACCAAATAATATTCTTGGAGCACATGCGCAGCAAGAGACAACAGCCCGATATTTCGGGGTGGTGAGATTCTTTTTGACAGTAATCAATAATCGTGAACAGTCACGCCACCCTCCCCCCGGACAGGAACCCCGAAAAGAAACCTCGTAACTTCGTTCCACCGCTATTACTAAAATCTCAACCCAAACAGAGCCAACCCTCCCATCCAGCCAAATATCAGAAATGAAATGATGTAGTGCGAAAAAAAGCCGGCATCCCTAAGACCCCCGTAGTGTCCTCAAGCATTGCCAACCCACCAGTATACTATCCCGGTAACAAGAGCCCCGAGCTCGAAGATCCCTATGTACCCTGCCGCGCCAAACGCGTCTACCCCTTCGAGCATCGCCCACGTGTGCAGCCAGGATTTCCCGCCGCCTACAACAACCACCGCGGCAGTGCGCTTCACGATAACCTTGGTGCGCGGCGCCAACCTCGTCCAGTACTTGCGGACAAGCCTCTCCCACCACTTCTCCATCGCAGGGCTATACATCCCCGCGGCCGCATCTCCAGCGCCCGGAGCAGCAGCGGCGGCGGCAGGCAGATACACAAACGCGCCAGCCGCCACGCCCAGCGGCAAGAACCACGCGACGAGGTGCGGAAACTGCGCGTCGTGGGCAAAGGAGATGTCGCGGAGCCCCACGAAATGCGCCGCGAGGTGCGCGGGGGCCCAGGTCAGGAAGCTGGCGTGGGCCGCCAGGGCGTAGATGGACGAGGCGAGGAGGACGACGGGGACGGGGAGGTTCGCGAGGGGCTGGGCGGCGAGGGAGATGCGTTTGCGGCGGAGGAGGGCGGTGGGGAGGGTGAGGGCGAGGAGGTCGACGGCCGCGAGGGCCAGCGCTGTCGCGAGGTGGACGCGGTAGAACATCGTGAGGAGGTAGGCCTGCGGGAGGAGCGAGAGCAGCGCGAGCGCCGCGATGTCCTGCACTGATCGCAGGCCGTCAGCACCACCACCACCACCACCACCCCGCGAGAAGAAAAAACAACAACAACAACAGCACACACTCACCGGCCAGCCCCCCAAACCACCCAACCCCCACCTCCACCCCCCTC